>CM077188.1:130000-152500 GCA_039654105.1 Coreius guichenoti | reverse complement strand
CTCAGTGAGAACTCTGTGAGAAACCCATAAGAACTCCGTGAGAACTCCGTGAGAACTCTGTGAGAACCCTGTGAGAACTCCATTACCCCTTTTCCACCAAGGCAGTTTGAGTGCTGGTTCGGAGCCAGAGCCCAGTTCAAATCGGTTCTTTGTTTTTCGACACCCAAAGCACCAGCTCAGCAACTAAGAAAAGTGTTTCTTAAGAAGCACCAAAACATTGCTGGTCTAGAAATAAGAACCGCTTGCGTCAGGGGCTGGGGGCGGGGTTACCGTGACCAACGAGACGCAAGACAAACTTGTGACTGCCATTTTTGAAAATAGCAGCTAATCGAGCTAATAGCTGCTCGATTGTAATCTCCGTCTATACAAATTACGGCAAAGTGCACGAATGCGTTGGATTCGCTGTGTTTTGATGCCGATGTAGGTTCGCAAAGCCATGAGCATCAATAGTAATGCAACCAGGGGCGGTTCTAGACCCTTTTTAGGGGGGCTTTAGCCCCCCTGTCTGTCATTTCAGCCCCCCTAAAACTATCAGCTATCAAAATGTATTATTTATTTATTAAAATAAAAATGAAAATAACTAAAAATGACAGGACATGTCGATAAGAAAAATACCTCTTTTTTCTGAGAGTTTTAAGTTTTTATTATCGTTGCTATACTGTGCGTGCGTGATAGCCCACCGTTAGAAGTGCAACGGCGGCTTGTGCTGCATGTCAGCCGGAGGCGGGAGACGATGTCAAAAAATCACTTTCATGAGACGTTTCGTGACGTCATAGAAGGTATTTTCTATGATTTTTTTAATTGTTTAGCTTGCATTAATGCATGTAATCTGTACAATGTCTACGGAAATCCGTGTTCTTGTCTTATCCTGAATCACTACGGTACACCTATAATAAGTGTTTATATTCAGACTATTTTATACCGGTTCGGGTCGCACTGCTGCGGAGTATCACAGTACCTGCGTGACTGTCATAGATATAAACAGAGAGAAGTAGCTCCGGCTACAATGTTCTTCCGCAAGACGCATGCAGTTCTGTTTAGAGCGCCAAAAGTTACGGACTGCAGCTTTAATAATCATCATTCAGCATATAATTAATCATTGCTTGGTCACGCTTTGCAAACTGAAGCAATTCAGTTTTTTGTTGACTGTCATAAAATGATAAATTTCTTGAATACAAAGTTTATATTTTTTGCATTTAGTTAGCTAACAGTAATACTGGTTGATGATAATAATGAGATGGTGACTAACTATTGTCAGGCTAAAAAGACTAACACTATAGTGAAATTTCATGATTGTCAAAACCAACTTTGGTAGCTACTACAGAAAAAAATATTAATGCAAATAAATAATTTATTCATAAATAAATTTAAAAAATAATGGCCTTGGTTTAAAAAAACAAGTAAATATGAGTGAAAAAGATAAAAATAAAGAGTTTATAAGCAATAAAACAAAGACTGCAAAGTTTTTAGTTATAGATTTATTTAAGATAATGTAATTCAGCCATGAGCACTGATTCTGTCTTTATCTTGTGCACAGAGATTACATTGGTTTGCATTTATATTTGCTATCGACATTCTGCAATACACAGCCACAACATTAGGTAGCGAGAGCTAAGCCCCCCTAAGGATAAAATCCTAGAACCGCCTCTGTACGCAACGTTCACCATTGTTGATGGAAGGCTTGTTTGAGATGCATCGGCGCTGCGCAGACCAATCGCCATATGACATCAAAGTAACTTACAGCGAGATCATACGACTCCTTATGCTTTTGAATCTCTCTTGCGGTACTTTGATGTCATACGTGGATCAGTCTGCGCAGTGCCGATGCATCTCGAACAAGCCTGGTGTGTTTGTGTTTCCCGCTGCCTCGCTAGCGTTGCTGAGAAAGAGGAGACATATACAGTGACGTAAGACCTGGCTCTGTGGTGGCTCTCTAGCCTGTGGAAAGGCAAACCGGTTCTTAGAAGGCTCGTCAGTCGAACCAACTCCGAACTGGCATTAGCACTAGCTCTGAACAAGCACCCGGTTCATGCTGGTGGAAAAGGGGTACATGAGAACTCAGTGAGAACTCCGTGAGAACCCCATGAGAACCCTGTGAGAATCCTGTGAGAACCCCATGAGAACTCCGTAAGAACTCTGTGAGAACTCCGTGAGAACCCTGTGAAAATCCTGTGAGAACCCCATGAGAACTCCGTGAGAACCCCATGAGAACCCTGTGAGAATCCTGTGAGAACCCCATGAGAACTCTGTGAGAACCCCATGAGAACTCCCTGAGAACCCCATGAGAACTCCGTGAGAACCCTGTGAGAATCCTGTGAGAACCCCATGAGAACTCTGTGAGAACCCAATGAGAACTCCGTGAGAACCCCATGAGAACCCTGTGAGAATCCTGTAAGAACCCCATGAGAACTCAGTGAGAACTCAGTGAGAACCACATGAAAACTCTGTGAGAACCCTGTGAGAACCCCATGAGAACTCAGTGAGAACTCTGTGAGAATTCTGTGAGAACCCCATGAGAACTCTGTGAGAACCCTGTGAGAACCCCATGAGAACCCCATGAGAACTCTGTGAGAACCCTGTGAGAACCCCATGAGAACTCTGTGAGAACCCTGTGAGAACCCCATGAGAACCCCATGAGAACTCTGTGAGAACTCCGTGAGAACTCCGTGAGAACTCTGTGAGAACCCCATGAGAACCCCATGAGAACTCCGTGAGAACTCCGTGAGAAACCCATGAGAACTCAGCGAGAACTCCGTGAGAACCCCATGAGAACCCCATGAGAACTCCATGAGAACTCCGTAAGAACCCCAAGAGAACTCCATGAGAACCCTGTGAGAACCCCATGAGAAGCCCATGAAAACCCCATAAGAACTCAGTGAGAACCCCATAAGAACTCAGTGAGAAGCCCATGAAAACCCCATAAGAACTTTGACCCCATAAGAACATAAGAACGTGAGAATCCTTTGAGAACTGAGTGAATTCTCAGTGAGATTTCCATGAGAATTCAGTGAGAACCCCATACAAGAGCAAGACTCCAGCAGACACAAGCCTGATTGAATGAATGGAGCTGCAGACAGACCAGAGCGTGGCAGTCTCTCCTGTCTCTCTGTTTCTGGTCTTTCTACTGGTCTCATGCCAGCGCTGACGGTCTGTGCCAGCGTGCACAGGAGGTCTGTATTAATTAAATGTGCTCGAAGCAGCTGCTCTCGCGGGCCGTGGAATGTTACATAAGTTATTCATCACAGACGCTCATCTCTCAACGTTCTTCACTCAGAGAGAGACGTCCGGCCAAGAGCACGACGGGTCAGTGGCTGCGGACTCGAGATGTGCCTGTTTAGAACATAAAAAACCAGAAGAACAAATAAAAGAGTCTGGTTTGGTCTTGATTCACTGATTCTATCCCCTTCAGTAAGATCTGAGCAAAAACACCACAGAGACAGAAGCAGGATGAGATAAACAGATCAGCTCTAAAAGTCTGTGTTTGTGTGTTTAATGGATGCAGCGCCACAGCAAGAGTTTTAGAGGACGTCCACTGCCGACACGTCAACTGACCTGAGAGACAGAGATACTGCAGCATCTGTACTGGCTGAATAAACTACAACCCGCCTGCTGATCGAGAGCAGTGAATGATGGGAAACATCAGCTTGAACATCAATGGCAAATTCTCGTCAAACTCCACAATGATGGAGAAACCAGCAGCGGCTGATCATCTGAGCACTGACAAACTCCCAAACACAGCTCTTATACTAGTCAAATTAATGAAGAATATTCAGAAATTAATTAAGATGAAAATCAGGGTCTCTGGGTGAAAGGGTTCATTATTATTGTGGCTTGTAAATCTTCTATAATCCTTCAAAAAGACGGAGAGAGCAAATGAGCTCTGTGTGTGTGTTTGTGTCCTGGTAAACCCTACGTTATGAGTACAAAATAAACGGAATCCTTGTCCTTGTGGGGACATTTTTTGGTCCCCATGAGGAAAATGGCTTATAAATCAAGTGATGTTTTTTGAAAAAGTAAAAATGCAGAAAGTTTTGTGTGATGGGTAGGTTTAGAGGTAGGGTTAGTGTGTGTGTGTGTGTGTGTGTGTGTGTTTCCATTAATATTGATCACTAACAACAAGAGCAGTAAACAATAGACCCTTCACCGCTGACAGACACAAAACACCTGAACACAGCCCAGGGTCAAAGGGTCAAGAAATCCATTCTTGATTCGACCCTTTGGTTTGACCTGTGACCAGTGGTGGAGCCACCCCAAAATTTAGATCGCTACTTACATTTCACCTCCTATTGAAAGAAGCATTTATTTTGATGTGCGGCAGCGCAGCACATTGTTAGTTGCCAAACAGACGATTAAGAATAAAGGGGGTCGCGCAGAGTTGTTCAAAATTCTGCCGCGCCATTCACATTGTTTTCCATTAAACGACACAATTTGTCTCAAAACGTTGTTAATGTATAATGGCTGGAAGAGTGTGTATAGGCATTTTTCAGTATTTTCTTTCTGTGTACAGTCTGTGCTTATGGAATTATATAATATAGATTGCCCTTTCTGTTTCCGTTTGTGCAGTTCTTACAGCAAAACACAAAGACGCCACTTTTTTCATTCTTGAAGTGAACTTTTTTGCCTGTATGGTGATTTAGATTGACTGTTTTGCATTGCCGGCTTGAACATGAGAACGCAATGCGTCTGGTGTGCGGCATATGACGCTTCATCCATAGCACGAACACAGAGAGCGTGTCTTGCGCTTGAACAGACAAATACGCATAAAGGTATGCCAAAAATAGCGAATATCATAGTAAACACAGTCGGCTATGTCTTAACCAAATGTAAGCAGTTGACAAATGAAATCGGATGCGTGTCAGTATTGGATTCAATATTGTGCATTTGGTCTTAAAGAGACAGAAGCCTATTGCCTCCTGCCATCTGTCATTAAAGTTAATCAAAGAACAAAAGAAAAATCACACACTGATCTTGACTGAATAACTTTTGTAGCTAGTTTTAACATGCATTAATCTATATTTAATTTATACAGTTGAAGATTATGCAATATTGCGTTTGATTATTCAATTTCTGTACCTGAATTACTGTTAGACCTGAAACTTCAAGCACTTCATTCTTAGCACTATTCTTACTTTATTGCTGACTGTGTTTTAAATGTTTAATAATGTTTAAAATGTATATTATTAGGCTTGTAGTTTTTGCTGTGGAATATTAGTTGGAATCAAGAATTGTGAAGTTTCACTGGTATCTAAAATTTTGGTTTGGTTTATTAGAATACAATGTTACATGGGTCAAAACAATGAAAACAAATAAGTATTACATTATTAATTATAATAATTATAATATTATTATAATTATTATTATATTATATTATATATTATAATAATTATATATATATATATATATATATATATATATATATATATATATATATATATATATATATATATATATATATACAGTGGGGAGAACAAGTATTTGATACACTGCCAATTTTGCAGGTTTTCCTACTTACAAAGCATGTAGAAGTCTGTAATTTTTATCATAGGTACTCTTCAACTGTGAGAGACGGAATCTAAAACAAAAATCCAGAAAATCACATTGTATGATTTTTAAATAATGAATTTGCATTTTATTGCATGACATAAGTATTTGATCACTTACCAACCAGTAAGAATTCTGGCTCTCACAGACCTGTTAGTTTTTCTTTAAGAAGCCCTCCTGTTCTCCACTCATTACCTGTATTAACTGCACCTGTTTGAACTCGTTACCTGTATAAAAGACACCTGTCCACACACTCAATCAAACAGACTCCAACCTCTCCACAATGGCCAAGACCAGAGAGCTGCGTAAGGACATCAGGGATAAAATTGTAGACCTGCACAAGGCTGGGATGGGCTACAGGACAATAGGCAAGCAGCTTGGTGAGAAGGCAACAACTGTTGGCACAATTATTAGAAAATGGAAGAAGTTCAAGATGACGGTCAATCTCCCTCGGTCTGGGGCACCATGCAAGATCTCACCTCGTGGGGCATCAATGATCATGAGGAAGGTGAGGGATCAGCCCAGAACTACACGGCAGGACCTGGTCAATGACCTGAAGAGAGCTGGGACCACAGTCTCAAAGAAAACCATTAGTAACACACTGCGCCGTCATGGATTAAAATCGTGCAGCGCACGCAAGGTCCCCCTGCTCAAGCCAGCGCATGTCCAGGCCCGTCTGAAGTTTGCCAATGACCATCTGGATGATCCAGAGGAGGAATGGGAGAAGGTCATGTGGTCTGATGAGACAAAAATAGAGCTTTTTGGTCTAAACTCCACTCGCCGTGTTTGGAGGAAGAAGAAGGATGAGTACAACCCCAAGAACACCATCCCAACCGTGAAGCATGGAGGTGGAAACATCATTCTTTGGGGATGCTTTTCTGTAAAGGGGACAGGACGACTGCACCGGCGACTGAGGGGAGGATGGATGGGGCCATGTATCGCAAGATCTTGGCCAACAACCTCCTTCCCTCAGTAAGAGCATTGAAGATGGGTCGTGGCTGGGTCTTCCAGCATGACAACGACCCGAAACACACAGCCAGGGCAACTAAGGAGTGGCTCCGTAAGAAGCATCTCAAGGTCCTGGAGTGGCCTAGCCAGTCTCCAGACCTGAACCCAATAGAAAATCTTTGGAGGGAGCTGAAAGTCCGTATTGCCCAGCGACAGCCCCGAAACCTGAAGGATCTGGAGAAGGTCTGTATGGAGGAGTGGGCCAAAATCCCTGCTGCAGTGTGTGCAAACCTGGTCAAGAACTACAGGAAACGTATGATCTCTGTAATTGCAAACAAAGGTTTCTGTACCAAATATTAAGTTCTGCTTTTCTGATGTATCAAATACTTATGTCATGCAATAAAATGCAAATTAATTACTTAAAAATCATACAATGTGATTTTCTGGATTTTTGTTTTAGATTCCGTCACTCACAGTTGAAGAGTACCTATGATAAAAATTACAGACCTCTACATGCTTTGTAAGTGGGCAAACCTGCAAAATCAGAAGTATATCAAATACTTGTTCTCCCCACTGTATATATAATATTATTATATTATATATTGATCCAGATGGTCATTGTGTTTATAATATTATTATATTATATATTATATTAAACATTATAATATTAAGTATTACACATGATATTCTTTCACTGTCTATGGACCCCCTAAAGTAGCCCTGGCCACCCCATGTATAAAGGTCTAGTTCCGCCACTGCCTGTGACCCCTCTGCATGAGGTTCCTTCCATCTCAAAAACTGTGTGTTTGCATGACCAATAGTTCTGCTTCTGAATGCTGATTGGTCAATGTAGTCTTGTGGTTTTTAACTTATGTGCTTGAATTGTGGTTGTTAAATATCTGTATGCCATCAAATCAGAATCAAATCACCTTTATTTATATAGCGCTTTTTACAATGGCAATTGTTTCAAAGCAGCTTCACAGTGGTAACAGGAAAATAATGCAACAGAATTTGATTCGGCTGTACAGCCACTCTGGTGAAAACGGTGATGTCATCCAGCTCATTTCAATTATCATATAGTGTCAATGTGGTCGGATCAGTAATATAGTTGAAATTTAAGTGTCCCCAACTGAGCAAGCCAAAAGCCAAAGGCGACGGTGGCAAGGAACCAAAACTCCTTCAGGGCCAGAATGGAGAAAAAAACCTTGGGAGAAACCAGGCTCAGTCAGGGTGCCAGTTCTCCTCTGGCCGACGAACAAATAGTGTATGATTATGATTCTGGCAACATTACAGGTCAGAAGTCATATTAGATCAATAGATATTCGTAGGATTATTCGAAAGATTGGAGTCGTCACGCCGGAAACGGGTTTAATGAGGATGTCGTGTCGATGCGGCATTTACAGGGGGGAGTTTAATTGACACGGTCTCTACAGACACTTCAGGGATATGGTCGTCATGTCCAGGCTAAGGTCCACCATCTGATCTGGATAAGGCCCGGATCCGGCTGACTGCAGTAAACCTCGGGATAAACAGAGAGACTAACATTAGCGTAGATGCCATTCTTCTTATGATGTAACGAGTACATCAGGTGTTATGGGAAGTGTTCACGGTTCCGGCTGACCTAGTTAATGCAGCCTAAAACAATCATTTAACTGATTTGAATAATAGATATTAAAAATGTTTTATGTGTATGCCATAGTAAAGAGATGTGTTTTTAGTCTAGATTTAAACTGACAGAGTGTGTCTGCTTCCCGAACAATGCTAGGAAGACTGTTCCAGAGTTTAGGTGCTAAATAGGAAAAGGATCGACCGCCTGCAGTTGATTTTGATATTCTAGGTATTATCAACTGGCCAGAATTTTGAGACCGCAATAGACGTGATGGAGTATAATGCGTTAAGAGCTCTCTCAAGTACTGGGGAGCTAAACCATTTAGTGCTTTGTAAGTAATCAGCAAGATTTTAAAATGTATACGATGTTTAATAGGGAGCCAGTGCAGTGTTGACAGAACCGGGCTAATATGGTCATACTTCCTGGTTCTAGTAAGAACTCTAGCTGCTGATCTCTAATCATCACTTGAGCTTGTTTCGAAGCATCAAATGTGACATCTGGTCTGCAACCAGTTCACTGAGGGAGCCTTCATACGTGTTCATGCAGCGAGACGCCGCCTTCTGTCTGACTCTCGTCCGAATCAAACGGCCCTCAGCAGAGACTTTGATATGGCACAAGGCATGCTGGGAGACTCCACCAAGGCTCCACCCACCTCGACAAACACACACATGATCACACACTGACACACAGCATGAATAAAACACCAAGAAGCCACAACAAGGCAAGCACCACATGAAGGGAGAAATGAATAATTAAAAAATAAGCGAAATACAGTGTAACTGTCAGACGAGACTATTGGAGCAGATGAATGAGAGATTTCTGCAGGGTTCCTCTGTGAGGGGGAGACAGACACTGTCCTGTGGAAGGAATGGGTGTGCTCAAAGGTTCATACGGCTCACTGCTCATCTCTCCACAGTCTGATCGGTAAAGGAACCCTGTCTTTGAGGAGCGTCTGATGACAATTTTATAATGAAATAAAGCGACGAGATGCACGTTCACACAGTGAGGAACTGAAGCACAAGCAGCATGTCAAACACACATCACATCTTACATAATGCTTCATTCATTGAGTGCACTCGTCTTCACCAGCGTCTCACGTCCACATTTAACCTTCACAAACACAAAGAGAGTCTTTGTCCGAGAGGATCCAGTGCGGCTCAAGCAGGGAATAAACAGGATATCAGTGGCATCAGCACGAGCCGGAGGAACGCTGGGAATGCTTTCACGTCGGGCCTCAGACTTTACATCAGCCTGCCCTACATCACAGCTACGACAGCTTGAGGTTGTTACAGAGAAGACAGAAGAAGAAAGAAGTGAGACGGTGCAGCAGGTCATCGCAGATTCTTCCATGTCCGTTTCTCTGGGGGGTTAAAGCAAGAAAAAGACTAACTCCGTGTCACCGCTGTAATCCTGACCTGCGTTTGTCCTTCTCAAACACTCTGATGTTCTGAATCTTCATTTTCAACTAAAGACATGGATGTTTGAAAGCTGACAGCGACAGTTACCAAAGATCTGCGAATCAAATCAAGATCAGAGAATCTCTTTATGTTGCTACAAACAACTCCACATCAGCCCAGTTCATGAAGACCACCCCGGTGAAGACATTTCCCAGTCGTCAACAGCACAGATTTCAGTCCCAGAGGGATATTTGATCTTACACCGAGAGCCTGTAGCAAACCAATTTTCTCCAAATCACATACAGCCCAAAATAGAGCTAGAAAAGCACATTTCCCAGCAAACGAATATTTAACATTCCCCCTTTCATAGGGAATGCGCTGGAAAACATTTGACCGGCCTTCTGTATTTTAACTTCACTTACGAGACACCAAAGCAAGCTGAATAATATAGTAATTTATATTCCATTCAGAGGGAGGGAAAGGCGATTTATTCCGCGCTGAATGGATGCGGCGAAGGGAGGGAAAGTGACCTTCTTTAGAAAGCTGCAGTTATCCTGATGCTCATGCGGACGGAGCCATCGGGCTTCTCTAACGATCCCCCGGGTGGCAGTTGTGTTTAGAAATGACTAACGTGAACAGCAGCCGTGAGTCCTTGTCTTGAAAAATGTCTGCCACGAGACACAGAGAGGGAAATCATCATGAGTAACTCAATGTCGTCAATCGGAAGAGCTTTCAAAACACAAGAAATCGTCATAAAACAACAAGACTGTCACAACGTTACAACTCTCTCACACATAAGCAAATAGTCAGATTCAGCAGATCTGTATGTACATTTATTTGAGTGCCAGACACTTTTATCCAAAGCGATAACTTTGCGTTGGGTTCAGTTGATTCGAATGATGATCTTGGTGTTGTTAGCTTCATCCTCGACTGTTAGCGCAAGAACACATTTAATCCCGTTACTGTTACAAATGGTCAAACACAAACTATTATTTATGGGGAAAAACTTCAACTTGCTACAGGTAGAGCGACTGCATCTGTCATTTCTTATATTTTCTAAATAAACATTCTCTATTCTATTTTCATGTTTATTTCATGGTTTATGGTCAATTTTTGAAAAAGTGTCAGGGTCTGTTTTGGACCTTTATTTGTAAAAAGCGGCGATTCAAATGATCTCTTGTCTTTATTGTAACTCTGAGGACGTCTACATGCGTGTTGAGCCGCGAGTCATTGTGCTTAAATAACACACACACACATACACACACACACCGTTATACAGGAGAAAATCCCTCCATGCCACAAACACCCTGAGACTGAACGATTCCTTTACACCAAGAGCTCCAGCATCCAAAGCGCTGCGACTCAACACGCGTGTCCACATTTGAGATCAAGTCATGAGAAAATTCACTCTAAACCTCATTCTCAAGCCCGTCATTCCGTTCTGATGGACTGTGTTGGGAAATCAGTGATAAAAACACACAATGACGTGATTCACTGGATTATGAACTGAACTGATGGTGAAAGTGTGTCTGTATGAAGATGTTTGATGAATAAGAGGAATTGATGAAGTCGGCTGAAGAGGAAAGTCGTGGTGGAGAGAGTGATTAAGATGCAGGATTATCAAGACAAACGTTTATTTCTTTAGAATAACATCTCTGATGACTTATTAAAAACCCAAAAATGAAATTTACCCCATGATTTACTCCCCCTCAAGCCATCCTAGGTGTGTATGACATTCTTCTTTCAGACGAATACAATCTGAGTTATATTAAAAAATGTCTTGGCTAATCCAAGCTTTATAATGGCAGTGAATGGCAGCCCAAAATTTGAAGCCCAAAAAAGTGCATCCATCCATTATAAAAGTGCATCTATCCATCATAAAAGTGCATCCATCCATCATAAAAGTGCATCTATCCATCATAAAAGTGCATCCATCCATTATAAAAGTTTTATAATGGATGGATGTGCTTTTTTGGGCTTCAAATTTTGGGCTGCCATTCACTGCCATTATAAAGCTTGAAAGAGCCAGGACATTTTTTAATATAACTCTGATTGTGTTCGTCTGAAAGAAGAATGTCATACACACTTAGGATGGCTTGAGGGAGAGTATATCATGGGGTCTTTTTTATTTTTGGATGAACTATCCCTTTAAGAATAAGAGCAGAAACATGAATAGAGTCCGCGTTGATTTCATGTGACTTTAACACGCGTGTTCCTTATCTGCGCTCTGATAAGAGACAGGCGTGTGCAATCAATCCCAGAGTAATGACCAGCAGATGGTTTGTGGTGCGCCGGCAGATTTGACTTATTATGAGGGTCCTTGATGTGTTTAACTGAACAGGCTGTTCACAGATCCCTCGAGAGCGTCAGACAGACTCATGCCAGCCGCTTCACCGTGAGCAATCAAGTGCTTCAGCAACAAACCTTATATCAACCAAGAAAAAAGATCTTTATATGGCAAATCCAAAATCTGCATCCCACATCTGAACTTCTTTTATGTTGGTTGGTTGTAAATAGCAGCAGGCTGTTGTTACAGCATTTACAGCAGCCCCAAAAAGTATTTATACACGTTTGGACACTTAAGTCACATTTAAAATCTCATTGCATTAGACATAAAACATGAAGCCAAGTGACATCTGCAGCTGTTCTCAGAACTAACACACTCAGACGCTCAATTATTCAATTACTTTAACCAGCTGTCCTCCTTTAGTGGATGTATGACGTCAGTCAAATTTAACATCATCCACGACGTTTGACAACCAGAAAATGTCCAGATAAAAGCCAATCGGATTGATATTTTGATATCTAATGCAAAAGCATGTACACATTTTTCATTGTGAACGTCAAATACTTTTAGAGGCCACTATAGAGTTCACATTGAAAATCTGGAATTTTTTTCCCATTTTTGCCTATAACATTTTACCACATGCAGTACAGCTCCACTGAAGCTCAAGATGATCACCAGCTTTAGTTCATGTAGAGACACGCCAAACATTGAGACATTCTCACAATCTATAAGGAAAGAATGAGAAACAGAAGCATTTTCTCTAGTGGTTTGGACCCACTGTACATTAAAACAACCTGCTGGTAATTACCTCAAGCGGAAACCTTGTCACATATTTAAACAGCATGAACCTGTGTTATGATCAGATAAAGACTGGAATGAGACTCCTGAAATAAATACGCAATCAAAAACAGGAGGCGTTTAACATTGAAGTCAGGAGTGTCTTGGCAAAGCTGTTATTGTGAGTAGGTGGAGAACTCTAGATGAGAACGCAATCCCAGAATGCTTTGCTCCTCCTCCTTCACACATACCAAAATACCTCTTTATTACATCACGGCCAGCTGTGTATCTCTCTGAGCGGACATTACGCTGCAAAGAAAAGGTCACCTGGTTTGATGAACTTCTCACATCAGGTGAGATCAAACTGCTCATTGATCACCCTGACAGATGGATCAATTTTATTAGTCCACAGTCTTCCTCTAATACACACATCTGAAACTCGCCGCGTATCACGATCCTCCCCGGGAATGAGCGTACGGCACGAGACACACACACCCGTCATCTTAAAGAGAAGAAAAACTCATTGTGAAACGCTTTTGCTCTTTTTAAAGACACATTACATTTTGAATCTGAAACGACAGCCGCTACAGAGAGGTCGGAAAAATACATATTTAATTTTGCTTCTAATTGCCGTTTATGGCCCCGAGCGCATCGCCAGACAAACTATTATATGATTCTAATGGTTATTGTATTTCTGGCCTTCACTACACGCGAAACATCTGACGCACTATAAAACTCTCTCTCTCTCGCTCTCTCTCTTTCTCTCTCTCTCTCTCGTGCACCATTCACATGTACAGATGAGAAGAGGAGCAATGGATCATGGGTAATTCAGCCTTTGTGGAGGCCAGCAGAGGAGTGCTTGGGCTTTGACTGATTTATTCAGTGCCAGTGGCTGGTAGCAGATAATACATGACTTGCCCTTGTCATAAAATCTACCTATAGCATTTACCTGATTGAAAATCAACCCATTAACTCATAAATAATGTCAATCATATCTCCTACGACAGGTAAAATCTTAATCATTTGTGGCCAACAAATACATGAAATGTACCAAATACATGAAATGTGCCTGCTGTCAGCCTGCAGTCCAGGAAACACGAAACTCCAAACGTCTTCTACCAGCCATTAATGTCTGTGTGTGTGTTTGTGTAAGTGTGTGTGTGAGTGTGTTTGTGAGAGTGTGAGTGTCTGTGAGTGTATGTGTGTGTGTGTAAGTGTGTGTGTGAGTGAGTTTGTGAGTGTGTTTGTGAGAGTGTGTGAGTGTGTGTAAGCGTGTGTGTGTCAGTGTGTGAGTGTGAGAGTGTGTGTGTGTGTGTGTGTGTGTGTGAGAGTGTGTGTGTGTGTTTGAGAGAGTGTGTGTGTCAGACTCTAAAGACATTTAGAGACGCTGAAACACCACAGGAACTGAGCGTTAGAATATAGTGCACAAGTCACAAACTACAGCTGAACCGCTCATCACTATAATCACTATCATCATCGCTATCATCACTAACATCACCGTCATCACTATCATCACTGTCATCACCATCATCGCCATCATCACTGTCATCACTAACATCACCATCATCACTATTATCACATCATCATCACCGTCATCACTATCATTACCGTCATCACTATCATCACTATAATCACCGTCATCACTATCATCACCGTCATCACTATCATCACTAACATCACCGTCATCACTATCATCACCATCATCACCGTCATCACCTTCATCAGTATCATCACTTTCATCAGTATCATCACTGTCATCACTATCATCACTGTTATCACTATCATCACCATCATCACTAACATCACCGTCATCACTATCATCACTATCATTACCGGCATTACTATCATCACTATAATCACCATCATCACCGTCATCACTATCATTACTATCATCACCGGCATTACTATCATCACCGGCATTACTATCGTCACAATGATCACTATCATCACTATCATCACCGTCATTACCATCATTATTATCATCACTGTTATCACTATGATCACTATCACCGTCATCACTATCATCACCATCATCACCGTCGTCACTATCATCACTAATTTTGTGATCACTATAATCACTATCATCACCGTCATCACTATGATCAATATCATCCTTAACATTGTCATCACTATCATCACCATCATCACTGTCGTCACTAACATCACTAACATTGTCATGACTATAATCACTATCATCACCGTCATCACTATGATCACTATCATCCCTAACATTGTCATCACTATCATCACCGTCATCACTATCTTCACTATCATCACTAACATCACTGTCATCACTATGATCACTAACATCACCGTCATCACCTCCATAACTATCATCACTACATCACTGACATCACTATGATCACTATCATCACCTTCATCACTATCATCACCATCATCACTAACATTGTCATCACTATAATCACTATCATCACGTCATCACTATGATCACTATCATCCCTAACATTGTCATCACTATCATCACCGTCATCACTATCCTCACTATCATCACTGTCATCACTATGATCACTATCATCACCGTCATCACTATCATCACTATCATCACTAACATCACTGTCATCACCATCACTATGATCACCGTCATCATTATCATCACTATCATCACTAACATCACTGTAATCACTATGATTACTATCATCACCGTCATCACTATCATCACCATCATCACCGTTGTCACTATCATCACTAACATTGTCATCACTGTCATCACTATCATCACCGTCATTACCATCAACACTATCATCACTAACATCACTGTCATCACTATGATCACTATCATCACCGTCATCACCATCATCACCATCATCACCGTCGTCACTATCATCACTAACATTGTCATCACTATAATCACTATCATCACCGTCATCACTATGATCACTGTCATCCCTAACATTGTCATCACTATCATTACCGTCATCACTATCATCACCATCATCACCGTTGTCACTATCATCACTAACACTGTCATCACTATAATCACTATTATCACCGTCATCACTATGATCACTATCATCCCTAATATTGTCATCACTATCATCACCGGCATCACTATCTTCACTATCATCACTAACATCACTGTCATCACTATGATCACTAACATCACCGTCATCACTATCATCACTAACATCACTGTCATCACTATCATCACTAACATCACTGTCATCACTATGATCACTATGATCACTATCATCACCATCATCACCATCGTAACTATCATCACTAATATTGTCATCACTATAATCACTATCATCACCTTCATCACTATCATCACCATCATCACTAACATTGTCATCACTATAATCACTATCATCACCGTCATCACTATGATCACTATCATCCCTAACATTGCCATCACTATCATCACCGTCATCACTATCCTCACTATAATCACTGTCATCACTATGATCACTATCATCACCGTCATCACCATCATCACCATCATCACTATCATCACTAACATCACTGTCATCACTATCACTATGATCACCGTCATCATTATCATCACTATCATCACTAACATCACTGTAATCACTATGCTTACTATCATCACCGTCATCACTATCATCACCATCATCACCATCATCACCGTCGTCACTATCATCACTAACATTGTCATCACTGTCATCACTATCATCACCGTCATTACCATCAACACTATCATCACTAACATCACTGTCATCACTATGATCACTATCATCACCGTCATCACCATCATCACCGTCGTCACTATCATCACTAACATTGTCATCACTATAATCACTATCATCACCGTCATCACTATGATCACTGTCATCCCTAACATTGTCATCACTATCATTACCGTCATCACTATCATCACCATCATCACCGTCATCACTATCATCACCATCATCACTATCATCACTATCATCACTATCATCACCGTCATCACTATGATCACTATCATCCCTAACATTGTCATCACTATCATCACCAGCATCACTATCTTCACTATCATCATTAACATCACCGTCATCACTATGATCACTAACATCACCGTCATCACAATCATCACTAACATCACTGTCATTACTATCATCACCGTCATCACTATCATCACTAACATCACTGTCATCACTATGATCACTATGATCACTATCATCACCATCATCACCATCGTAACTATCATCACTAACATTGTCATCACTATAATCACTATCATTCCTAACATTGTCATCACTATCATCACCGTCATCACTATCCTCACTATCATCACTAACATCACTGTCATCACTATGATCACTATCATCATTATCATCACTATCATCACTAACATCACTGTCATCACTATCACTATCATCACCGTCATCGTTATCATCACTATCATCACTAACATCACTGTAATCACTATGATCACTATCATCACCGTCATCACTATCATCACTAACATCACTGTCATTACTAACATCACTGTCATTACTATCACTATCATCACCGTCATCACTATCATCACTATCATCACTAACATCACTGTCATCACTATAATCACTATCATCACCGTCATCACTATCATCACTAACATTGTCATCACTATAATCACTATCATCACTGTCATCACTATCACTATCATCACCATCATCATTATCATCACTAACATCACTGTAATCACTATGATCACTATCATCACCGTCATCACTATCATCACCATCATCACCGTTGTCACTATCATCACTAACATTGTCATCACTGTCATCACTATCATCACCGTCATTAACCTTCAACACTATCATCACCATCATCACCATCATCACCATCATACCTATCATCACTAACATTGTCATCACTGTCATCACTATCACTATCATCACCGTCATCATTATCATCACTATCATCACTAACATCACTGTAATCACTATGATCACTATCATCAACATCATCACTATCATCACTAACATCACTGTCATTACTATCACTATCATCACCGTCATCACTATCATCACTATCATCACTAGCATCACTGTCATCACTATAATCACTATCATCACCGTCATCACTATCATCACTAACATTGTCATCACTATAATCACTATCATCACTGTCATCATCACTATCATCACCGTCATCATTATCATCACTATCATCACTAACATCACTGTAATCACTATGATCACTATCATCACCGTCATCACTATCATCACCATCATCACCGTTGTCACTATCATCACTAACATTGTCATCACTGTCATCACTATCATCACCGTCATTACCATCAACACTATCATCACCATCATACCTATCATCACTAACATTGTCATCACTATCATCACCGTCATTACCATCAACACTATGATCACTATCATAACCATCATCACTATCATCACTAACATCACTGTCATTACTATCACTATCATCACCATCATCACTGTCATCACTATCATCACTATCATCACTAACATTGTCATCACTATCATCACCGTCATCACTATCTTCACTATCATCACTAACATCACTGTCATCACCGCCATCACTAGCATCACTGTCATCACTATCATCACTAACATCACTATTATCACCATCATCACTATCATCACCGTCATCACTATCATCACTAACATCACTGTCATCACTATCACTATCATCACCGTCATCACTATCCTCACTATCATCACTAACATCACTGTCATCACTATGATCACTATCATCACCATCATCATTATCCTCACTATCATCACTAACATCACTGTCATCCTTATGATCACTATCATCACTATCATCACCATCATCACCGTCGTCACTATCATCACTAACATTGTCATCACTGTCATCACTATCATCACCGTCATCACTATCATCACTAACATTGTTATCACTATAATCACTATCATCACCGTCATCACTATGATCACTATCATCCCTAACATTGTCATCACTATCATCACCGTCATCACTATCCTCACTATCACTGTCATCACTATGATCACTATCATCACCATCATCACTATCATCACCATCATCACCGTTGTCACTATCATCCCTAACATTGTCATCACTATCATCACCGTCATCACTATCACTACCACTTCTCATGCCAAAAAATACAGATTAGAACAATGAGAAGGTGAATAAAACATTTTAGGGTTTTGCTGTTTAATCTATTTTGAAAGCCATTTTCTATAATTAAAATTATTTCTTTCATCTTTTATTTAATGAAGAGCGTAACTCAACAGATTCAGTGACATCAAGCTGAACGAAAATGCAGTTCATGTTTTAACTCCTAGAGGTCGAAGATCACGCCAGCGCGACCGCCTCAATTTTTTTCTTATCAGTGCCAAAGAGACTCAAATAACTCTGTCGATTTTTATCATTAAGGCAAGTGTTATACATCATTATAATCTGTTAAGTTTCTACTTTTATTTGTGTACACTCACAATAAAAACAAAATGTTGTACTTTTTGCAAAATAAAAAAAACAAACATGATGTGCGATCTTCCGCCTCTCTCTCAATGAAATCCTTTCTGATACTCTTCAGAAAATGAACTGTAACTTAGTGAATACTTGTCACACAAACATGAGACATATGTCTAAAGAAACGTTGAAATGTCAGGTTTTAAACAATGTAAATCAAATCAAAAACAAATATTCTCTGTTTATGTAACATGTTTGAAAAGAAAAGAGAGATGTCAGTCGTTCGCCAGCTTCTTCATTATCCGCTCCTCCCTCCCTGCCTCACACCTGAACACACTTCCTCATCATCTCTCCCGCTCGCCCCGGATTCCCTGCACCTGGTCCTTGTCATCTACACTCCCTTTATATTGAACTCACTCCCAGCACTCCTTGTCCGTTCTTGATGTTGTTATGTTTCAGTTGGTTTGTGTTGCGTGTTCTGTTCCTGTTTCATTTCCTCATTTAAATAAACCCATCTAATTTTGGAAGTCCTATTCAGTCTCTTCCCTGCCGCACCACAACCTGTAACAGAAGAACGGACCCAAAACTGAAAATGACTTCTACAAGGATGGTTATCTTTCTGATCCCGGTTTCTCCCGTATCCCATCTGGAGCAAACTTCAGCGGAGGACCGCCTATGGGGGCTTCGGCAGGATGGTCGCCCGCTGGAGAAGTACGTCGAGGAATTTGCTGAGCTGTCTAGTTTGGTGAACTGGCCAGATGCTCCTTTGAACGCGGTTTTTCTGATGGGCCTGGATGAGGACACCTTTCGCTATCTTGAACCAGCCTGTTCCTTTTCCCTAGTCGAATCAATTAATCTGATTCTGTTTTTAAATTGTTCTGATTTTGAAATTAAAGAGGTTCATAAGAATGCGTGTCTTCCTCGTCTGGTCCCCTCAGTAAAACACGTGACCTGGTCAGTTCACCCACAGCCAGTTTCCTCCACATATCCCTCCAGTGGGCCTTCCCGTGTTGTCCTGCCTGATCAAAAGCCCAAACCGCAGAGGAAGAGGGCTGCCGCAAAGCCCTCGCTGCCGCCACGCCGGAACCTTCGTCTCCGGCCAAGATGGCTGCCGCCATGCCGGAGTCCTCGCATAAGGAGGAGCGGTGGCTCATTGATTTTTGGAGCGAACCTGCCGCTTCAGTCCTCCAAGAATACGCTCCAGCCTTCCAAGAGCCCACTCCTAGTCTCCACGAGCCCGCTCCAAGTCTCCTCGAGCCCGCTCCAGCCCTCCTCGAGCCCGCTCCAGGTCTCCTCGAGCCCTCTCCAGCTCTCCTCGAGCCCACTCCAGCTCTCCTCGAGCCCGCTCCAGCCCATGAGCCTGTTCCATTCCACGAGCCCTCCATACCACCCCTGAATTCCCAAAATTTTGGGGGGGGGCTATACACCCTTGGGTGGGGGACATGTGTGTAGAGCACATGTGGGTGGGGCTCCTGATCCGCCATGGCCTCCCACGGCTCCTGACCCGCCATGGACGCCCACGGCTCCTGACCCGCCATGGCCGCCCAAGGCTCCTGTCCCGCCATGGCCTCCCAAGGCTCCTGTCCCACCATGGCCGCCCAAGGCTCCTGTCCCGCCATGGCCGCCCAAGGCTCCTGTCACGACCTGGCTGCCCGATGTCCTAGACCCGCCCTGGAGACCTCCGTACCTGTCTGCACCTCCCCCTCACCTGCGTGTAGGTCTCCAGGGTGCCCACCCCCCCCCCCGGTTGTTACATCTAAGGCACGAGGACGCGCCTACCGGGAGGGGGAGGTAATGTTACAGTCCACGCCTGTCGCGGACTCCATTTCCCAGAATCCTCCCTGCCTCACACCTGAACACACTTCCTCATCGTCTCTCCCGCTCTCCCCGGATTCCCTGCACCTGGTCCTTGTCATCTACACTCCCTTTATATTGAACTCACTCCCAGCACTCCTTGTCCATTCTTGATGTTGTTATGTTTCAGTTGGTTTGTGTTGCGTGTTCTGTTCCTGTTTCATCTCCTCATTTAAATAAACCCATCTAATTTTGGAAGTCCTATTCAGTCTCTTCCCTGCTGCACCACAACTTGTAACAATTATAGCCCCCTTTTTTTTATTTTATTTAATCTATGTTGATTATGAAAAGTGAACAGCATGAGTAAGAAAGGACACATAAGATGCGCAATATGTCAGAAGACATGGAGTGGGTCAGACATGATTTTGACCACTTCATTAAGTTTTGTTTTGTAAAAAGCCTTTCTTTAAAGTGAATTTCGTTTTGTATAAATTGTATCTTAATTTTAATTAATGTTTCATCAGCCAATTGCCTGGATTTAATAAATAAGAAGCAAATATAGCAGACAATAGCCTATAATAGGTGCCGGCGCGATCATTCATTGCACGGTGCGTCTCATAAATGAACCGAAACTCAAAATGATATTTGAGTATTGTGTGTATCAGATAGTTTACAAAATCAAATGATTCAGAACATTTTTGCCATTGTAATGACTGGGAAAAAGTGTCCCAATCAACCTGAATTCACACTATACTCTTTGAAATTATTAATTGCATTGTGTTGTTTTAAATCATTCATCATTACCAGTTATTCAGTTATTTGTATTTACTGAATACTGAATTGTGTTCAATGTCACAATATTACTGTTTTTTTAGCATGAGACTTCTTTCAAAAACATTAAAAATAGTAATGTCAAATCTTGTGATAATTTAAAATATAATAGGCCTTTGTAATGTGCCTTTGGCTCTCACTTTATATTGTTAACTATATTCTTAGTAAACTACAACAAAATATATTTATTTTGTCCTGTTCCTTAGCTCCCTCAGTCACATACCTGACTCAAAGGCTCATTCATTATGCGGCTCATTATGCGGTTCTTTTGTCATCTCAGGTGTAAATCAGAGCAATATTCATGATCATTCACACCCCTTTGCATACGGCCTTTGTAAAGAAAAAGTGTCTTACAAAATTTAAATCAATATATTGTTTTACGTGAATAAGCAGGCACGATTCTCACATCAGTTTGATGCAAAAACTCTAGGCAACACCACCCATTAGTCAAAAGTCTTGTGGACACATATCTATTGTGTGTTTTGGGGGCTTAATTCAGTGACTTACATTTTTAGTTTTTTCAAAAACCACGCATAAACGTTATTCTCTCAAAAATACAAGCATGTACATACATGTTGCTCACATATTATGGTAGCCCAGTTTGTGCTGAATACAGTGTAATGACACTTTTGCCATTAATGTGTTTACAAGCAACTAAAAAACGCACAAATGTCAGAGCATGTCAAAACTCCTAAAGGGCCCCAAAACTGTGTAGACTTCTAGGGGTTAATAGCAGTTTTTTCTTTTTAAAATAACAAATAATACTGTCAACAATACTGGTAATAGTAATGTAGAAACTATCTCAGAGGCTTCACTACTTTATACAAACACGTCAATCTGACTTTTTCACCTGAATCAGTTTTATTCTTCCCTCCTCTTTCTGTCTAGTTTTAGTCTCTCTTGTTTTCTTGTGTTTGTCGGCTGACATTTTA
>CM077188.1:117500-125000 GCA_039654105.1 Coreius guichenoti | reverse complement strand
GCGGAGACTGCGAGCCAGGCCTTCTCGTCCAACATCAGTGCCTGACCTCACAAATGCGCTTCTAGAAGAATGGTCAAAAATTCCCATAAACACACTCCTAAACCTTGTGGAAAGAAGAGTTGAAGCTGTTATAGCTGCAAAGGGTGGGCCAACTCCATATTAAACCCTACGGATTAATGATGAGAGATTTTAAAATTGGAACTCTCAATTTAAATGGTGCCAGAGACATAAAGAGATTGTGTTTGTTTGAATTTATAAAACCAAAGCGTATTGATGTTACCTTTGTTCAAGAATCACACAGCGACGTAAAAAATGAGGTAGACTGGAAAAAAGTGTTAGAATCCACGCCTGTCCCGGACTCCATTTCCCATGATCCTCCCTGTCCTACACCTGAACTCACTCCTCATCTCTCCCGCTCTCCCTGGATTCCCTGCACCTGGTCGTCTTCATTAGCACTCCCTTTATATTGACTCACTCCTCTGCACTCATGGTCCGTTCTCGTTTGCATTACCTGGTTGTTTGGTTGTGTCCTGTGCCTGTACTTTACTATTATTTGTATTAAACCCATCTATTATTTGAAGTCTGCATCCTGTTTTCCCTTGCTGCACACCAGCTGTAGCAAAAAGAATGGGATGGGCACATTTTTATGAGCCATATGTCTTCTAATAGTGGAGGAGTAGCTGTTCTGTTTTCAAAGAAATCACTACCAATGTCTTGTGAAGTAGTTAAGTTAAAGCCAAGTTTGAAAATGTTATGACTTTTTTTTTTTTTTTTTTAAATCTTTATGCCCTCTACAAAGGGGTCTGAAATAATTGTGTGTATATATATATATATATATATATATACACACACACAATTAGTGTTAAGAAAGACCTCAGAATTATTGTTCCTTGGTGGAGATTTTAACTGGACAGAAAATGATAAATTAGACAGGAATCACTTAAGAGCCTCACAAAAGCTCTCACACAAGAGCGTTTGATTTATGTGATGTTTGGAGGAATGTGCATTACAAGAACAGACAATATACTTGGGCACATAGAGATAATCTTATTTCTATGGCAAGGCTTTATGCGTTTCATTTTCAAGCAAATCTCGCAAGAGACTAAAATAATTCCAGACGTTTTTTTCCAATCACTGTTCAGTTATTTCTAATGTGTTTATTAATTCTGTGAATTTAAAGTGTTTATTGGCATTTTAAAACGTCACTTTTAAATGATAAGAGGTTTGTTGACATTTTTAAATTGTTCTGGGAAAATTTCAAGGAACAAAAACCTGGTGGGATTGTGGCAATGTCCATATTAAATGTCAAGACTCAGTGTTACTAAGGAAATGGCCCAGTCGATGAAGGGTTAGAGAATGGAACAGCTTCTAAAGGTGACGGTGATTGTTTTGAAAGCAGTAAATCCAAAAAAATTGCTTGCAGATTTACTAGGCGTGAAACAGTGTTAATTTCGTTGACGGATAATTTTCGTCAACCTTTTTTCACTGACGAAAACGAGACGATAACTAAATAAAAACCAGTTTTGGATGACTATGACGAAAATCTACTGTCATTTTCGTCAACGAATAAAAACGTTTATGAACTAATGCTGATAAATAATGACTATTTACTTTACGATGTTTATATAGTAATATGCTTTAGATGGTTGTAACAATGCATATTTTATCTCCCTCATCTGAACTGCAATAGTGGCGCAGACATTTCAAAATAAGAGTCCCGGTGTATTTCGAGCTTGTTTATAATTAAAAGTCACGCATTATATAAAGTTTTTGGTTACAAAATAAACTGTATTTAATTTCATTCCCATTTAATTCATAGTCAGGAGGAAAGACTACGAGTAGTTAAGAATAGTTAACTAAAAACATTAAAAAAATCTTCATTACTTGAAATTTTAACTGAAATTAAAAAAATAAATAAATTTAAACTTATTTGAAGCTTTAGCTTAACCTGATATACTAACTAAAACCAAAACTATATAGATGTTTTTAAAAAACAAACTGTGAATTGAGCTCTCGTGTATTTTTGCGCTTAAGCGGTCAAAAACACAATTATGTCAAAATGTCAGTTTTGACATGTATTCATGTAACAGTCGGTTATGTAATGCTTAAATGCTCAATTAATGCATTACAATTTAACTAAACTCATTAGAATTTAGTTGACTAAAACTAGACTAAAACTAAAAACAATTCAGGTGACTAAAATATGACTAAAACTAAATGGCATTTTAGTCAAAAGACTATAGCTAAAACTAAATCAAAATTTGCCGTCAAAATTAACACTGGCGTGAAAGCACAAGGGCCGTTAATTCGGTCGCATTTTCAAAGTATCACACAAATGGATGCACCATTTTTTTTTTTTTCAATTTAGAAAGCAAAAATGATCAAAGTCGTATCATTCACTCATTACGCTCTGACACAGGAACAGATCTTACTGGGCCTAGTGAAATACACAAACATGCTGTTGATTTATACTTAAAGTTATATAAATATGAATTGCCTCAGAGAAAATGAAGACTACTTTTTTAATGATCTTCCAAATATTGACGAGGAGTCTAACAATCTCTCTCTTATACACAGTTATGATGAGTATGGGAAATGGAAAGACTCCTGGCATTGACAGGATTCCTGCTGACTTTTGTAAAATGTTATGGCCAGTAATTGGTGAAGATCTCTTTTTGGTTCTTAATGATAGTTTGAATAAAGGATTGTTACCACTAAGCTGTAGAAGAGCTGTCATTACTCCAAAACATAAGTAACTGGGGACAAATATCTCTGTCTGTTTTGATAAAATATTATCAGAGGCTCTAGCTACAAGGTTAAGCCAAAGTTTTGAGTCAAGTAATCCATTCTGATCGAATCTTCGACAATATGTCATCGGTCAGAGATGTTCTCGTTAATTGTGATCTGATTTCGTTAGACCAGGGTCCCACAAAAGACATTCTACTGACTATAAGTAATGAGTCAATGAATTAAACTGCCAAATGTCAACTTATTCTAACCCTACCAGTGTACTAATACTCTACTAACACTCTACTGAGAGCTAGTAGACATGTAGCGTTACTTATAGTCAACAGATTGTGTTAAAGGGACCATCAAAATAAAGTGAAATCTTGTTTTGATATCTGGTGCTGATGATGTTAAAAAATTGGAGATTTAAAAACATTTATTCTGCAAAAGTAAACTGGGAAAAAGTGAGGCCCTTTTAATGGGTGATTGGAATAGAGGACCTCCCAATTGAATCTGGAAGAAAGGTGGATTAAAATACCTTTTTAGGTAATGATGATTTTGCTCAAAAGAATTGGGATTGTATGTTAGAAAAAAAATCAAAGGACGTTTACAAAAATGGAAATGGCTGCTTCCCCAATTGTCTTATAGAGGTCGCACACTTATAATCAATAATCTGGCGGGATTCTCTCTATGGCATGTGTAGATCCGCCTGTTGGACTTCTACCAAAGCTTCAAGGAGAGATGGGTAACTTTTTCTGGGGCAATTTGCACTGGACACCTCAAAGGGCTCTTTTTAATCTTGTCAGCAGAAGAGCAACTTATCGGTTAGGGTTCAGTCGGCGATTACTGAGTCTAGTGTGGAAGCCATTAGCACAAAGCATTTCACGTGGGGTGAATGGAATGGGATTTCATGCTGCACTTTTCTTAGTGGATCATACTCTTCTGGATTTGACTGGACTACACTCTTTTTATAAAAGTCTTTTTAAAGTGTGGGGACTTTTTAAACATCAGTGGACAGTCAGCTACATCTCTTCTGGTTGTTTGAGGAACCTGTGGTTTTTGGGAGTCGCCTTGATGTGTCAGGAGATAAAAGACTGTCAAAGAAATTGCTACAATTGAAAGATATTGTTGACAAAGCAGAACCTGGACTAAAAACTGAAACTGTTGCTGTACATCTGGGTATAAGATCAGTGAGAAAGTTCCTTGACAAACTGGATGGGGTTTAAACTCTAAAGAACAAACTCTACTCTGGAGATTCAATATGGGTGATATTTCCCCTGATGCTAATGACTTCTTCCCAGACATCCATGAAAAATCCACATACAATAGTCCACTGTTGTGTTTGAATAAAAATGAAAATGTTGAAAGGTGCTATACAGATGCATTGTGAAGATAACTAATAAACATACGTTAAAAGAGCTGACACATGTGGAGTGGGAGAGGAAATGAAGAGTTCTACACAAACCACTGACTAAAGCGCAGGCGATCTGGAGAATCCTGCACGGAGCTGTTAATGAACCCCACTATAAACGATGATTGCCCTTTCTGTTCAGAGAGAGAAACAATATTCCATTGTTTTATGAATTGTGACAGACTATTTTTATTTTCTTTATTAGGGATTTTTCTTTTACAAAGCAATGTTTTATACTGGGCTTTAAGTAGACTACACAAATATAGGTGTCAATTAATGAACTTTATTATGGTCAAGCCAAACTTGTGATTTATATTTCCAGAAGAAATAAAATAGAGCAGAGAAATGGACACATTGTATCAGATTTTAATTATTACAAACTGATGAATGCAGTGTTTTTAAGATTGAATGGTGTCGTGATGTCGTATGTGTTCTGTACTTAATGAGTTGTTTTTTATACGTGAATTAAGATAGTTTAAATTATGTAGTGTGTTGTTTTTATTTTTTGAAACAACTGTTTTTAAGAAAGTGTTTGTAAAATTAAAAAAAAAACTCTCTCTCTCTCTCAAACACACACACACACTGATCCAACCTGAGATGAAACTGAAGATCAACAGCCCGTTTAACTAATGCTAATGTGACGTATTTCAGAGTAAAACATAATATGATGGACAGGACTAGATTTTTACAGTATTCTCACTATTAAATTACTGTCTAAATATTGATTAGATTTTTATCATCTGTCTATCCATCCATCCATCCGTCCGTCCATCCATCCATCCGTTCATCCATGCAACTTTTTAAACATATTTCTAAACTTTCAATAAACCCTTTGTCAAACAAACATTCAAAGACTTTGCTTTTATAGTTAAAAACTGTGAAATTTTCTGAATTTCAATTAATTTTAAAGTGCACCTATTATGCTATTTCAATTATTACCTTGCATGCAGTGTGTAATAAAGCTGTTTGTGAATGTAAAAGCTCTGCAAAGTATTAGAGATCAAAGTGCAGATAAATAAAGTTATTGTCTCCCAAAAAAAAGAATCAATTCTGAACTGCCGAAAAGAGTCGTCAATAATTTCAGTCTCACTTTTGTAACTTGCATGCGTAACAATGTAACAAATTTGCATAATGCCCGCCTATGGTCTTCATTGGCTGCCCACGAACAACGTCTACTTTGCCCCGCCCTCAAACGCTGTAGTCGGTTTGTGTTGTGTATGTCGAGAAGATGCTGTTTTCTGCTCTGCAACAGCAAATTCTGTTTGTAAACACTTCCAAAGGATGGTCCAACAACTTGCTCCTCAGAATCACAAACTGTAAGTATGATTAATTATTGATGTATATATATATATAGATAGATATTTGTCGTTTTGTGTTTTATATTGTGTAGGTCTAACCAGCTAACTCACGTTAACTCATGGGACTCGCGCTTGGATTGATATGGTAAAATCACCGCCGTCTTTACAGAGTGTACAATCGCTGAGCTTTAGGAAGCCTCCAGAGCTGAAGTTCAGCGGTTCATTTCCGACATAGACCAATCACAGCAGACTGGGCCATCTGACCAATCAGAGCAGAGCAGGCTCACAGAAAGGAGGGGTTTAGAGAGACTGAATCATCCATCGAGTCATTTGAAAAATGTGAAAATTCAACTGGAACTGAAGACATTCTCAGTTGAGTTCTGAATGAAGCTGCCAATAAAAGCTCCATTAAACGCTTCTCTGTTTGGATTAACATACACTGATGAATCCTTCACAATCGGACAAGGAGAGTGCATTAAAAGCATAACGAGAGAACATTTGGATTTTATGTTGAGAGTAATATAAAGAGAGAGAGAGAGGAATACTGCTAAAGAAGTGCAAGAAAAAGAGAAAGAAACAGGAGAAAGTTGAGTTTATAACTTTACACACGAAGGCCATTAACTGCTGACACAGTCACCGGATGGAAACATCACACCATCATTAAACCCAGCTCGTGTCCGGTCTAGATCCAGTGCTCTCACTTTTGTCAGCACCTCTATGAATTATTGAAACCGCCAACAGGCAGACAGCGAGAGAGAGAGACACTTCAACATCTGATTATTCCTGATTTAACCCTTGCTGACACACAAACAAACCCACAAGACACTCAACTGACTGACTGAAGCCATAGGAGCCATCAACACACTTATATGGGGAAGAAACACAAACGTGATCAAACAGGTGCCCCAAAAACAGTCACATTTAAATGTCTGGATTCCATTGCATTAGATATAAAACATCACGCCAATGAAGCTGGAGCTGTTCTCAGAACTAACTTCACTTTTATTTTAAAGGATTAGTTCACTTCAAAATGAACATTTCCTGATCATTTACTCACCCCCATCTCATCCAAGATGTTCATGTCTTTCTTTCTTCAGTCGAAAAGAAATTAAGTTTTTTGAGGAAAACATTCCAGGATTTTTCTCCACATAATGGACTTCAATGGCAACCAACGGTTGAAGGTCCAAATCAATGCAGTTTCAGAGGAAGGGCTTCAGAGGCTCTGCACGATCCCAGACGAGGAATAGGGTCTTATCTAGACAAACCATCGGATATTTTCTAAAAAAAATAAACATTTATATACTTTTTAACCTTAAATGGTTGATGGGTGACCTTTCCAACGTGATGACATCATACGTCGTGAAGAAGAACAACACCGAAGTCACACATTTGAGGTTAAAAAGTATATACATTTCTAAAAGGTGCAGTGTGTAAATTTTAGCGGCATCTAGTGGTGAGGTGGTGAATTGCACCCGCCCACCGCTCACCCCTCCCTTAGAAGCACATAGAGAAGCTACGGTGGCTGACACAGGACAAAGATGTCGTCTGAGACAGCAGAGAGTAGCTAGCGCTCTGTAGAGAAGTTTGTCCGTTTAGGGCTACTGTAGAAACATGGCGGCGCAAAATGGAGACTTCACTGTAAGGGTACCCGCGGTGTGTGTAGATAGAAACGGCTCATTCTAAGGTAATAAAAACATAACGGTACATTATGTAAGGTCTTTATACACCACTGAAACATAGTTATGTATATTTCACGAGTTTGTTTACCCATATACTCTTTTAGCTAATAAGGTTAAGCGTATTTGGCTTGCTGTCCGCAGTGAAGGGGCTCGAGGAAGCAGCTTCAACTCGAGCTTAGATTTACCCGCCAGGGACTACTAGTGCTAGGAAGAGGAGTATGGTAAACGAGATGCCTACATTTTTGTTGGTGGAGTTGGAGAGGTGGAGGGATGCAAAAACAGCTGATGCCAGAAAAAGGTAGGTGGCTGCTTATATGGTTTGGCAGTTAATTGAAAGATTAGATGGGTTCACTCCTCCTGAAATTACGTTGTGAACTTCACTATA
>CM077188.1:107500-112500 GCA_039654105.1 Coreius guichenoti | reverse complement strand
CACACTCAAACACACACACACTCACACAAACACACACTCACACACACTCAATCACACACAAACACTCACTCACACACAAACACACACACTTGTACTTGTACAATATCTTAGTGAGGTCCAGTTTGAGTTTCAGACCATCAGAGTGAGGACAAAGAGAGTAAAGTGAGGACATTTTGGCCGGTCCTCACTTTCTCAGAGCCTTTAAAGGCCTGTTTGAGGGTCAAGAAGTGGTTTTAGGGATCAGGTTATAATTAGGTTAAAGACATATTATGCCCCTTTTCACAAGATGTAATATAAATCTCTGGTGTCCCCAGAATGTGTGTGTGAAGTTTCAGCTCAAAATACCCTCAGATCATTTATTATAGCTTGTCAAATTTGCACCTATTTGGGTGTGAGCAAAAACGGCCATTTTTGTGTGTGTCCCTTTAAATGCAAATGAGCTGCTGCTACCCGCCCCCCTTCCAGAAGAGGACGGATCCTTTACACGAGCTTCAGATACTCCGTCAACAACAAAACAGGAGAATCTCACTCACTCACTCACACTCTCACACTCAGCCAAAATGTCAGAAATAAGCAGTTGTGGAGCAGCCGTACATGTTTGAACCGGAGTCGACACAGATGAGAGACTCAGGAAGAGGTTCACACTTTTAGACTGAATGCTTATTGGATCATTTATGTAACGTTAGTTGTTGTGGAGTTACGTTGATTCAGCTCATCGACTAGCATGTGCCATCATGTCAGCTCTAGTCTCTGTGAATGCAGTCAGAGACGATGCTAACTTTAGCCATATTAGCCGTACAGCGTTCTAGAAAGATCATTAAGAAAGGAAATCTGCAAACATTCACAGAATATGAAGTGCCATCCTCACTTGTTCTGGATATGAAACGTTGGTATTGACCCGTCCTTCAGAAACAACTTTTTCTCAAATCCAGCGTTACTGACCCTCGTTGGTGAAGCAGTCGTGTGTAAAATGATTTGCTCAAATATATCACTTTTTACCGTCATTCTTCGGCACATTTCCTTCATAAATGAACTTCACCCACGGTGTCCTCAGTGGCTCTGATGCCGGAGTCTGTGAGACTCGTGTGTTCGCTGGTTCATCAACAGAACATTAGTAATGTTTTTGGCGCACACATTGTAATACTCGAGCGCTGATTCAGCGAGTGAACAGAAATGGCGTCTCTGTGCTTCTCACTCAGGGGCGTGTCTATGCTAAAAGGGCCAATCATCAACAGTCATGCGCGGGGCTTCCCTACTCTTACGCAGGAGTAGAGGGAAATATGAGAGATTGATCATGATTGATGGGGATTATAACAAAAGTATTGGGTGGATTTTTATCATTATAGGCTGGTTGTGACACACACTGTGGACACACATCTGTGTTCAAACACCTTATTAAAGTGAATTTTGCATAATGGGTACCCTTTAAAAGCAACTTCCCAAAATACTTTTGATAATTGTTGTACTTTTCAAAAAATACTGGGCTACAAAAATGTGCTTTTAAATCTCTCGTTACGGTATGTTATTGCCAAATATTGGATTCAATCTTTTTATCAACTTATTTTCTTTGAGTTAGCACTGGTTTTGTATTTCTTTTTGGATCTGGTTGATCGTAGGCCTCATTGATCTGAGCTCGAGCTCAAAAAAAAATTAAGAGCATAAGTTCAGATTCAGTTCCAAATTCAATCCAATATTTGGTGATAATATAGCATAATGGGAGATTTTTATACCAGATTAGGTGAAGGATTTTCAGCACAAGGGTTAAACTGGGGCTCGTGATGCTAATGCTAACCTGAGACACTCGTACAGCTGCTGGAGAGTTTAGACATGTTTGCTCCAAACACTCGTCCTCATAATTGAGACTCTATTGACGCTAATGATGTTGACACATATGCAAATATATGCAAACCTAAGCAACCCGCTGATTTTCATAACACTGTTATCACAACATCAAAGACTCCTCGTGAGGCACAGCAGAAAAACAGAAGCACTTCAGTCACTCGCTGTGAATCGATCGTTTGTCCAGAAGTCACAAGAGGTCAAATGGACATTTAAACACAACTGATATCAGGAGAGGATCCTTATTATGTCTGATGATTGTGTGATATCTAAAGCGTGTCTAATGATAAAAGATGACTAAATGAACATTCACCATGTTAACCAGCCAAACCTCGAGTTTACAGCCAATCAAACGAACGGGAAGAGACAGGAAACCCCTCCTCACTATTTCTGACTTGTTCTCCAGCACAAATATCTAAACATTCTTAAATCAAGATATACAGTGCATCCGGAAATTATTCACAGCGCTTCACTTTTTCCAAATTTTTTTATATTATATTATTATTCATTATTTTCCTCAAAATTCTACAAAAAATACCCCATAATGACAACATGAAAGAAGTTTGTTTGAAATCTTTGCACATTTATTAAAAATAAAAAATGAAAAAAAAATTCACATGTACATATGTATTCACAGCCTTTGCTCAATACTTTGTTGAAGCACCTCTGGCACCAATTACAGCCTCAGTTGTTTTTGAGTATGATGCTACAAGCTTGGCACACCTGTTTTTGGGCAGTTTCTCCCATTCTTCTTTGTAGGACCTCTCAAGCTCCATCAGGTTGGATGGGGAGCGTTGGTGCACAACCATTTTCAGATCTCTCCAGAGATGTTCAATCAGGTTCAAGTCTGGGCTCTGGCTGGGCCACTCAAGGACATTCACAGAGTTGTCCCGTAGCCACTCCTTTGTTATCTTGGCTGTGTGCTTAGGGTCGTTGTCCTGTTGGAAGATGAACCTTCGCCCCAGTCTGAGGTCCAGAGCGCTCTGGAGCAGGTTTTCATCAAGGATGTCTCTGTACATTGCTGTATTCATCTTTTCCTCGATCCTGACTAGTCTCCCAGTTCCTGCTGCTGAAAAACATCCCCACAGCATGATGCTGCCACCACCATGCTTCACTGTAGGGATGGTATTGGCCAGGTGATGAGCGGTGCCTGGTTTCCTCCAGACATGACATGAAAGAGTTCAACCTTTGTTTCATAAAACCAGAGAATTTTGTTTCTCATGGTCTGAGAGTCCTTCAGGTGCCCTTTGGCAAACTCCAGGTGGGCTGTCATGTGCCTTTTACTGAGGAGTGGCTTCCGTCTGGCCACTCTACCATACAGGTCCAATTGGTGGAGTGCTGCAGAGATGGTTGTTCTTCTGGAAGGTTCTCCTGGAGCTCAGGTTGACCATCAGGTTCTTGGTCACCTCCCTGACTAAGGCCCTTCTCCCTCGATCGCTTAGTTTGCCCGGGAGGCCAGCTCTAGGAAGAGTCCTGGTGGTTCCAAACTTCTTCCATTTACGGATGATGGAGGCCACTGTGCTCATTGGGACCTTCAATGCTGCAGAAATGTTTCTGTACCCTTTCCCAGATCTGTGCCTCGATACAATCCTGTCTCGGAGGTCTAGAGACAATTCCTTTGACTTCATGGCTTGGTTTGTGCTCTGACATGCACTGCTAACTGTGGGACCTTATATAGACAGGTGTGTGCCTTTCCAAATCATGTCCAATCAACTGAATTTACCACAGATGGACTCCAATCAAGTTGTAGAAACATCTCAAGGATGATCAGTGGAAACAGGAGCACTTGAGCTCAATTATGAGTGTCATGGCAAAGGCTGTGAATACTTACGTACATGTGATTTTTTCGTTTTTTATTTTTAATACATTTGCAAAGATTTCAAACAAACTTCTTTCACGTTGTCATTATGGGGTATTGTTTGTAGAATTTTGAGGAAAATAATGAATTGAATCCATTTTAGAATAAGGCTGTAACATGACAAAATGTGGAAAAAGTGAAGCGCTGTGAATACTTTCCGGATGCACTGTATTTATTTGACATAAGAAGTCGTCTTTGGGCCCTGTTTTACAGATCTGAGCTCATGGTCTGAAGCTCACGTTGCAGGTGCACTTCGGGCGTGTCCGAATCCACTTTTGCTAGTTTAACGACGGGAAAAACGGTCGGCACGCCAGGCTCATGGTCCAAAAGGGTTGTCCCTCGTCTCTTAATGAGTCATGGGTGTGTTTTGGGCGTAACGTGCAATAAACCAATCAGAGTCTCACCTCCCATTCCCTTTAAAAGCCAGTTGTGCTCGCACCATGGCGGATTCGCTATTTACATGCGAGCGGAAAAACTGAACGCTTCTCCAGAGAGGAATCCTTTTTTTTATTATTTAAACGTGTGTGCTGCTGCGCATCCCTGTGTGTGTGTGTGTGTGTGTGTGTGAGTGTGTGTGTGCTGCTGCGCATCCCTGTGTGTGTAATGAACAGAGTGTGTGTGTGTGTGTGTGTGTGTGTGTGTGTGTGTGTGTGTGTGTGTGTGTGTGTGTGTGTGCTGCTGCGCATCCCTGTGTGTGTAATAAGCAGAGTGTACGCGCATTATGCACCGCCTACAGGCTCATATTACTAACACACCCTTTAAATAACACTAAAAATACTGCGCTATTGACTTTAGAGCAGGTTTGTGTTGGTCAATGGCGCAGTCGTTCAGTTCCTCAAAATAGCAACGCACCAACAATGCTCCTGAACACACACCTGGTTTAGACCAGACGCCCATGGGTGAACAGATGCGCCAGTGCATTTGATATTTAAACAACGTGGAGCTGGACGTGAAAATGAAAACTGCGTCAGCTGAAACTAGCAGAACACACTTGCGTCGCGCCTGGCGTCACATTGCACCGGGTGTATGATAGGGCCCTGTCTCTGAACACACACACACACACACTGTCTGAACAAAGTCAAGAACAAATCTCTACCAGTGAGGTCAGTAAAAGGGAAAACAGGTTTATATTTCTGACACCACTGGAAGAATTGTACTGGAAAACAAGACAAAGCCACTGATGAAGAACAGCACTTTTACAGTTTGAGAACTTCCTGTCTTTTCTGATTACTGGAACGGAACAATGGGACGGAATATGGAACATGGAACCATTTCCCATTCCCTGTGAATCAACCGTGTGTGT
>CM077188.1:70000-97500 GCA_039654105.1 Coreius guichenoti | reverse complement strand
ACTCGTGGTTGTTTTCAGAGACGGTAACAGACATTTTATATAAAACTTCCAACCTCTGTAGCTCCAGTGCTATGTGCAAAAACAGTTAAAGTACAGCCCTGAATATACACTATATTGCCAAAAGTATTGGGACGCCCCTCCAAATCACTGAGTTCAGGTGTTCAATCACTTCATGGCCACAGGTGTATAAATCAAGCACTAGGCATGCAGACGCTTCTACAAACATTTGTGAAAGAATGGGTCACTCTCAGGAGCTCAGTGAACTCAAGCGTGGTACCGTGATAGGTTGCCACCTGTGCAATAAGTCCATTCCTGACATTTCCTCACTACTAAATATTCCACGCTCAACTGTTAGTGGGATTATAACAAAGTGGAAGCAAAGCATAAAGTGGTAGGCCACGTAAAATCACAGAGCGGGGTCAGCACATGCTGAGGGACACAGTGCGCAGAAGTCGACAACTTTCTGCAGAGTCAATAGCTACAGACCTCCAAACTTCTGTGGCCTTCAGATTAGCTCAAGAACAGTGTGTAGAGAGCTTCATGGAATGGGTTTCCATGGCCGAGCAGCTCATCCAAGCCTTACATCACCAAGTGCAATGCAAAGCGTGGGATGCAGTGGGGTAAAGCACGCCGCCACTGGACTCTAGAGCAGTGGAGACGTGTTCTCTGGAGTGACCAATCACGCTTCTCTGTCTGGCAATCCCATGGACGAGTCTGGGTTTGGCGGTTGCCAGGGAAATAGTACTTGCCTGACTGCATTGTACCAAGTGTAAAGTTTGGTGGAGGGGGGATTATGGGGTGGGGTTGTTTTTCAGGGGTTGGGCTTGGCCCCTTAGTTCCAGTGAAAGGAACTCTTAATGCTTCGGCATACCAAGACATTTTGGACAATTTCATGCTCCCAACTTTGTGGGAACAGTTTGGGGACGGCCCCTTCCTGTTCCAACATGACTGCGCACCAGTGCACAAAGCGTCGGTCCATAAAGACATGGATGAGCGAGTTTGGTGTGGAGGAACTTGACTGGCCTGCACAGAGTCCTGACCTCAACCCGATAGAACACCTTTGGGATGAATTAGAGAGGAGACTGCGAGCCAGGCCATCTCGTCCAACATCAATGCCTGACCTCACAAATGCGCTTCTAGAAGAATGGTCAAAAATTCCCATAAACACACTCCTAAACCTTGTGGAAAGCCTTCCCAGAAGAGTTGAAGCTGTTATAGCTGCAAAGGGTGGGCCAACTCCATATTAAACCCTACGGATTAAGAATGGGATGGCATTAAAGTTCATGTGCATGTAAAGGCAGCCGTCTCAAAACTTTTAGCAATATAGTGTGTATATATATATATATATATAAACACATCACACGTTGCATTTGTTTGTGTTCATCAAGCACGGCACATGTACTGTATGTGTTGTTCGTCTAATCTCTTGTAAAAAATCTCTAGTAAAAAAAAAAAAAAACAACAGGAAACAAAAAACCAAATGTAAAAAGTGTGCCAAACATAATAGTTTGTAACTTCACATGGTTACAGTGTGTGCCGCTCCAGATGATGGGAGGATCACATCTAATGCATCAGAGACCCGGAGCACATTAACACGGATTAAAGGCTTTAGAGACTCACAGAAATCACAATCCAACAATACGACATTTGAGTGCAGAACACATGCAGCATTTGAATATGCACAGCATCGTTCTGTTGTTTCCAAGGAAACCACTCGCGCTTGTAATTGTTGCGACGGGCCTCAGATTGATGCGTTCGCAAGTGGCCGCTCTCACCTGCGCTTCAGGATTCTGCTTTCTAACCAAGAACACGTCCTGAAACACGGAGAGTCGACCAGCCAAACACATGCATCCACAAACCACAGCGTTAGCAGAAGAGGAGAGACAGATAGGCCAGCGTCTAGCTTTCTGTCTGTCTCTCTGGCTCAGGAAAGACAGAAGAATATCAGATTGTTTCGCCTCTTCAGCTTGTCTTCACTTCTTTCTATTCTTTTAGTTCCTATTATATTCAGCCAAATTCTGTTGTGCAGTTAGAGACGGTGCCAAACAGAAGAGAGAGAGTCTAGAGGGCTCCACTGCTCCCGTCTCTCTCTCTCCTGTTTGTGGAACTGGGTGAAAAATTGATGTGCCAGCTGCCTTTGCCAGTCATTAACATTTCTATTTGAGAGAAACTGTAGCGAGAGCCTCCATTTCTACCTTCAGCTCACCCACGCAAAACCTCAGCTGCTGCGCCCTGAATTATTCTGTTTCGCATTATCCACTAGCGCATCTCAGCCACGCTGCAGAGGTGAGAGAGAGAGAGAGAGAGAGAGAGAGAGAGACCTGTGAGCGTTTGCTCTGCAGATGCTGATTCTCTGTTTTTACTCAGATGAATCTGAGGATCGTTACAGTCACGCTGCCAGATGAGCGTTTGACTGAAGGTCAAAATGCCCATAAACTCTGCACAAACACACAAATCTGACAATAAATACTATGAATAATATATATACACCCAATGCACTGCAAAAGTGGTGTTCTATCTTTTTTCCAGTACAAATTAATTGGCCACTGCCAAGATGGGCTTTAAATAAAAGTTTGCTGTCTATGCAGTAGAAAGGTTTTTTTTTTTTATTCGATGCTACATGACTAGAGAAAACAGAAAAAGGGCTGAGGTGTTCCCTTCTGCCAAAATTTGACAGATCGGCGGACTTTTGCTGACAAAAAGTGGAATAATCATTGATGCAGGTTCATATTGTTCATCTACCAACACTACTGACATTGAAACAATTAAAAAGCTGGTTAAAAATCAGTGTCGTTACCCTTTAATTATTGGAGATGGCAAGAGATAAGAAGTTTTCTGAGAAGCTGATGAACAAAATGAAGCTTAAAACAAGAACAAATATCTGCCAATGGGGTCATAAAGATAAACTTCATTTAAAGGGAAAACAAGATTATTTTTCCTACCCCTCTGGCAGATGTTTGTTCTTGATCATTTTGCTTCTCCAGTAAATGTATCTTGATTTAAGAATGTTTAGATATTTGTGCTGGAAAACAAGACAGAAACACTGTCTGCGGTTCAGAATAGTGCTTGATCAATACTCTTTCCACAGACTGAAGCTTTTGCTTTGCACTGTATATCACTCAAATTCTTTTAAATATTCTTCAAAAACCATTTTATATTTTAAATAAATCTGATGGTTCACACAATAATACATCACTGTCATCTGACAGAGAGAAAAACAAAGAGTGAAAATGAAAGAGAAGGTTTCTGAATCGTGACTGTGGGTGTGAATCATAAGCCCCCACAATCCATCAGTGCTCTTTCCAAGAGTCATAGCAGTCACAGGACTTACCTCACGCACAATCATCAATAACACACAGTCAATTGAAGCATCTCCCACACGTCAGACCCTGTGGATGTTTCTCAAAGAATATGCTGGGAAACTCCACTGCAGATGCACTTTATAGCAGCTGAAGCTCATTCACATCACTGCCTCTGCACAAAGACTCGAACAATGGCAGTGGGACTCAAACGCAGCGCTCTGTGTCTGTCAGAGTCCACGGCGTCCGAGCTCAGAGGGAAACGGCCTTTTATTGAGGTTGAGTGATGCGAGCCGCTGGGCTCGTGTTCATTCTCCTGCTGCGCTCAGAGCCGGTGGTCAGCGCTAATGAGCGGAGGTCTGACGAGTGACCTGTGCACTAACCTTCCCCAATACTGTCCGTTAGACGGGCCCTCATGAGAATCAAACAGCAAAACACATTTATAGAGGACAGAGCAAAGAGCCGCTCTCAGCGCTGTGAACATGGACACATGGCAGAAGAACATGGACACACGGCAGAGAACACGGCAGAATAACACGGACACACTGCAAACACAGACACACGGCAGAAGAACACGGACACACTACAAACATGGACACGTGGTAGAAGAACACGGACACACTGCAAACACGGACACACGGCAAACATGGACACACGGCAGAAGAACACGGACACACGGCAAAAGAACACAGACACACTGCAAACACGGACACACTACAAACATGGACACACGGCAGAACAACACGGACACACTACAAACATGGACACACGGCAGAACAACACGGACACACTACAAACATGGACACACGGCAGAAGAACAGGGACACATGTCAGAAGAACATGGACACACTGCAAACACGGACACATGGCAGAAGAACACGGACACACTGCAAACACGGACACAGCAGAAAAACACGGACCCACTGCAAACACGGACACACGGCAGAAGAACACGGACACACATCAGAAGAACACGGACACACTGCAAACATGGACACACGGCAGAAGAACACGGACACACGGCAGAAGAACACAGACACACTGCAAACACGGACACACAGCAGAAGAACATGGACACACTGCAAACACGGACACACGGCAAAAGAACACAGACACACTGCAAACACGGACACATGGCAGAAGAACACGGACACACTACAAACATGGACACACGGCAGAAGAACACGGACACACTGCAAAAACAGACACACGGCAGAAGAACACGGACACACTGCAAACACAGACACACGGCAGAAGAACACGGACACACGGCAAACATGGACACATGGCAGAAGAACACGGACACACTACAAACATGGACACACGGCAGAACAACACAGACACACTACAAACATGGACACACGGCAGAACAACACGGACACACTGCAGAAGAACACGGACACACTGAAAACACGGGGACAAGGCGAAAGAACATGGACACACTGCAAACACGGACACACGGCAGAAGAACACGGACACACATCAGAAGAACACGGACACACTGCAAACATGGACACACGGCAGAAGAACGCGGACACGTGGCAGAAGAACACGGACACACGGCAGAAGAACACGGACACACGGAAGAAGAACAAGGACACACGGCAGAAGAACACGGACACGCGGCAGAAGAACACGGACACACGGCAGAATAACACAGACTCATGGCAGAAGAACACGGACACATGGCAGAAGAACACGGACTCATGGCAGAAGAACACAGATACGCGGCAGAAGAACACGGACACACGGCAGAAGAACACGAACACACGGCTGAAGAACACGGACACACGGCAGAAGAACACGGACACACGGCTGAAGAACACGGACACACGGCAGAAGATCACGGACACACGGCAGAAGAACATGGACACACGGCAGAAGATCACGGACACGCGGCAGAAAAACACGGACACGCGGCAGAAGAACGCAGACACGCGGCAGAAGAACACGGACACACGGAAGAAGAACACGGACACACGGCAGAAGAACACGGACACACGGCAGAAGATCACGGACACGCGGCAGAAAAACACGGACACGCGGCAGAAGAACACGGACACGCGGCAGAAGAACACGGACTCATGGCAGAATAACACAGACTCATGGCAGAAGAACACGGACACGCGGCAGAAGAACACGGACACACGGCAGAAGAACACGGACACATGACAGGCGATCACTGCTGCAGCTCATTACTCAATCACGGACAAACATTTCAGAACTTAATAACATGACATTCCTATATGAATGTACTTCAGCTAATGACCTGTTTACAATTATATAATGCAATCATATTTATGCATTATGAATTGATGTGTGTTATTTTGTTCTGTGATGGTCTCATTATCTGATGTCATCTCTCTACATGTATGTCGTGGCATTAGTTCTGGGCTTTATGGGAAAAGCATCTGGACTGAGGCATTAATCTCTATAAACATAAAATGACTTTTATATACATAATTAATCCCTCCAAATGACGTATGTATGATACAGATAAAGCCTGTAAATCAAACCACACTAATCATACAAACATGCATTCTATCCATCCATCACTCTATCACTCTAGCCATCATCTATCCATCCACCTATCTATCTATCTATCCATCCATCCGTCTGTCTGTCACTAAAATAAATCACAACAAAAAGTCTGTTCATTTTGAAGTGAATGAATATATTATATTATTTATAATATATTCACGTTCAACACTAGATCAGTTGTTTATTGTTTCTCATTTCAAACTGTCCAAACTGAGCTAAAGTGTGTTTGTGCTTCTTTCTTTAAAACCAGTGACACTTGCTGTGATATTTTATGATCTAAGTGAATGACATTCATTGCCCAAACCCTTTGGTGGCTACAGTATCTCTGTCAGATCATCTGCCGGAAGCACACGGCCACATCTGATATTCTGTCTTGAAGACAAACATCACAATGATGTTCTATAGAGATGCTGTGATTCTGACGTGTCTCCTTCAAACATTGAACACACTCGGACAGCTCCTCCGTGGCCTGAAAGGCAGAGGATGATAATGAAGATCCCTAATTCTGCATTCATGCATCAGACTCTGGAGGCGGAGACGTGCTCGTGCCCTAAACACCCGCTGGCGACACGCGCCGCATGCAGAAGAGCTGCTGGGAGAAACACTTCTTTACTGTCAGGACGCCCGGCATGGGTTTAATAAAAGATAAGAGAAACCAACCCAAATCTTTCCAAACACGCAGCACTATTGAAATCCAACACCTGAATAATTCAGTCCTCGTGCTGCTTTATGGCCCATTACGCTGTGTGTTTAGCACGACTCGCCCTACAGCACCGGGACAGACGCGTCCAGCCCTCGACTCTCTTCCGTGCCTTATCTGCAAGGCTGCGTCTTCCTTCTGTACAAGTAAACTCGAATGCACGGAAATTACAGATAGTTCTGCGAGCATTTCTGTGTCACATCTTTTCTAAAGTAAATGAACACATTATGTCTTGTTTAGACTCTGTGAGGTAAAACTTCCCTTTGGTCTGGACAGAATAAATGTTTAAGTAAAGCGCCTGAAAGCGTCGCTGTTCCTCCTGCTCAGAATGAAACCGATGTGATACACGAGTCTAGAGAGAAAAATGGCGGGTAAATACACATGATAGAGGTTAATGCGACAACATTACAGCACAGGAGACAAACAACTTCCTTTGAACAATATTTCATAAAAAAATGGAAAATGGAAGGAGTTTATTATGAGGTTTAACGCTTAGTGTCAGGGCTTTAATCAAATCATTACACACACCAGCACTACTAGTGATGACTGACTGTTTCTGGCTCTACTAGAGCAGGTTTTCCTGCTTGAATGTTGATTATATCCCCATATTCTCCATTGTTGCGGCTCCTCTCTTCCCAGTCTGTCAGTAACGCTCTGTTTAGTTCCTGTCTCTATGAAGCCCCTCCTTCTGAAAAGCACACTGTGCTCTGATTGGTCGGCTGGAGCAGTGTGTTGTGATTGGTGTTTGGGAAATGTCCCGCCCCTTACCATAACCGCCAGTTTCAACACACTACTAACTAACTCAACCAGGCCCCGCCCCTTTATTCTGCGTATGAATTATTATAATGAGGAATATTGTGACGTGTTGGTTCCCGGAAGAAAACTCAAGAGAGAGGCGGATAAAAAGTGTTAAAAAACTACAGACATGACGGATGTGCGAGTCCGACGGTTAAGCAGAGAGGTTTAGATAAAGGGCTTTGAGTGAATAATTATCAGTATCTAACCTGACGAAAAGATATTTATTCAGTGTTATCCACATTATGTTTCATCTGCAACAGCATTGAGAACTTTTGTAATTATACGTTTGGCCATTAACTTTTAAACACATGAGGAGAGTCTCCGCATGAAAGACGACTGGCAGATCAACGTGCTACAGCATTTCTCTCCGAAACGGTAGGAAATGAAATAAAATTGAATGTGGAGGATTTTAACTGTGATGAGATGATTGACAGGGCAGTTTAAACGGCGACAGGATGCACGTAACTAATAGCGACAGCGCTGTCCGTTAAAGATGACGAAGTAGTCCCAAAGCTGGCATACTCTTCTGCTACACACTCAAAAGTATGTACTTTTTCTTCACAAAAAGAGGGCGTGGTATAAGTAGCCGAATTGGGACGCAGCAAGAAATAGAGAAGAACTGGAACTTTGCAGAACTTTTTCAATCTCAAACAGCAACATTACACTCTAAAGAGAGATGAAAAGGAGAATATGTCCTCTTTAAGAAGTGAGTGTGAGAGCGATGACTCCAGCAGTTTTAGTGTGTTATCTCCTTCACCTCTGAATCACCTTGTGAACGGCTCGTCCTGCTTCATTACAGCGAACCCTCAGACCGAACGCCCCGCGGTGGCCCGGACCGGTGTGCGTCCGTATGAGCTCCACTCCAGAGAGAGGCAGAACTGTATGATTTATAATGGCGGTTCTCTCCGCGCCGCTACGTTATTCCTCCATCCATCACGTGGAGGTGAAACCGCCGTGAGAGGAAGCGCATCAGTCAAGCGGCCGTGAAACTGACTTCCCCGTCACTGTTTTTACAGAGTAATGTGCGTCGCCGAGACTCCAGAGTTCCTAACGAATCGCCTCAACAAGAGCTCCGCGAGAAATGACACAGAATCACGGAGAAGGACTCCATCAAACCAGCTTCACTATTACATGAGGAAATAAAGCTGCTGCAGCAAACGCACACTCAAGAAGAAGAAGAAAAAGATTATGATTTACACTGAGAATCGCACAATGCCTTGGGTTGTGGTTCAGTCTGATCTCCAGCTGATACCATCAAGGTCTCTTTCCAAACGCTGCAGGTTTATCTCACGTCTGTAATGTAGAAGCTCAAACTGAAAACCTTCATGAATGACTGAATCCTTTACAGATTCCTCTGAACATCTATAGTTTCCATCGCATTATCATACGTGAAGCGCTCTGGACCTCAAGGAAAAGCTTGGAAATGATAATTCTGTGACAAGATCGTCTGAAGTCACTGCAGAAATCAAAACACGTCTCAACCAGCTTTACTTCAAGCACTCTGTGTCTGGCATCAAATGGCGCTGAAACTGAAGAAGATTACATTTGCTGAAGCATATAAACTCTTTTCAGTAATCTCAACCCTGATCCTGAAGCCCAGAAACTGCTCATTTTGAGCGTCCCTTTATCTGACAAACTCATTTGAGGTCCTGGAGTCTCTGATGGGTTTGATCACAGAGACGTACAGCATGTCAACACACACAGAGGACAATAAAATACTGTCCTAACTGTTCAAATGTTATTTACTAACCCTAACCATAATAGAAACAGGCATATGGTTCTAAACATTACAGTGTTACGGTCTCTCATGGACTCCCACTAACCCAACACACACCTTCACACTGACACCACAAAACAAATGGAAGAAACTGTACCTTTAGATGAAGCTGGTCATGGGACGTCCCTTTAAAGGAACAACGGAGTACTTTATCTGCACTCTTAAAAGAAAAGCTTCTTTTAGGGGTTCCCATTAGGGCTGTGCGATTAATCGTAATCACAATAAAATCATGATGTGAGCATGCTCGATTTCTAAACATCCCTTCTCAGTGTGCAATCTGAATGGAACAGAACAGAACTTTATTTGAAGAGTTCATTTGCAAAAACCATGTTTAAAAAAAAAAAAAACTGACTGCTGTGTGTTAATTTCCACATATAGCACGTTCTGAACCCTAAACATGTTTTGTCACAAAAGCCGGCATTGTCACGGCATCGCAAGTTCACGTTTTACAGAAGAAACCGACAAGCACTCTTAACCCCGATAAGTCCGTTTTAGCGAATCAGCGCGCAGTATTCAGGTCAGGTGACAAGGCTGCTCTAGCTGAGAGAAGTTTCGTCTAAAGGAGTTTCGTCAAAGCTGACTAAGAGTGATCGAGGATGGATAATTTTGATGAACTTGTTGAACCTGTGATATCTTCTTTGGGGGCGTAAAAGGAACATAAAAGCTTAAACTTTTTCATGGGACCTTGCAGGGCCGTATCCACCATAGACCCTGAGGGAGACAAATCCCCTCCAATAATTAGAAATGGCCAAATTGTCCCCCCAATATTTGAAATTCTTGCACTTCATTACACAGCGCTCTGTATGTTGTTAGGATGACAAAAAGGTTTAAAAGTCACATTTAGTCTGGTCTGCCTCAGCGGTCCAACAGCGCTCGTCAATGTCAAAGTGATTGAGACGGCCAATCAAATCAAAGTGGGCGGGGTTTACCGGTCACAGAAGCAGAGCGTGAATTCCAGCGCGAAGCCTCAGTTTAACGCTGTAGGAGAGTGAGGTAAGCGAAACATTTAATACGTCAACTGTTTTGAGATAGAAATGTTAAACGACCGACAGTAACTTCCAGTGATGGAAACTTCTCGATTTTTTTCCTCAAGTATGGCTGTTTTGAATAGAAAATATGCATTTACATGACTCAAGAGTGTGGCGAGACAAGAAACGTTTTATGTTTTTGACATATTAGGCATACGAATAAAAGTACAATTGTGCAAATAGTTCAAAATTATTATTTCCCAACTAGAATTAGAAAAAAATGGTCCCCCCAGTGTTCAAGACATGGTTACTGCTAGTGTTGTAGTCAAGACCACCTAATCCGAGACCAAGATCAATATGTGTTGAGACCAAGACAAGACCAGCACTCACACTTAAATTCATAGAGATCCACATTACCGCCTGAGAAATGACTTATTTTTAATCAATAAATATAATTAGAATAAGACACTATATAGAGCTCTTACCAGTCAAATGAAATCATTAACAACATTTTTTTTTCTTTGCATTGCAGAGGTGGTACAGAAGATGCATCTGAATTGGTAAATTGCAAATGCATAAATAATGTTGAGAATAATGTTTTTAAAAAAAATTACTGAATGTTTGTATAAAAGCAACATCATGTTTGCAGTCATGCTCAAATTTGTGAAAACAGCTCTCTTGCTCTTGTGATATTGCTCAATTATATCACATGTTATAAAAACCCAGATCTCATACAAGTGCTTTTTTGCAAAAAAATAAGAATTTTGTGAGCATTTGTATTAATTTTGGTGACATTTTTGACACAATTATTCATTAATTTCTGAACCGGCACAATAAATGAATACAATTAGAAATAAGTTATTGATTGCATCTGAAGCAGTAAGTTTTACATCCAATCACATTAATGATGTTAATAAATAAATCAGACAATGCACCGGCAATTTAGTGATATCCCAGCAGCTGTGACAAGACTGAGTACAAATGTGGTCGAGACCGAGACAAGACCAAGACTTTCAAAAAAAATGGTCTTGAGACCGGTCTCAAGTACTACAACACTAGTTACGGCCATGGGATCCGGCTAAAGCAGCTACAGTGGCGAGTGGAAAGCGTTTGCTAACCGAGTGTTTAACATGCTGTTTTAATATTGTAAGGTTTTGTGAATTGTGTACATTGTGATGTCTTGTTATAAACTCTGGATTGCTGAATTTTGTCATCTATATAATGTTTAATATTGCTCATTAATGGGCTATTTTTACTGCTCTTTACCTCTTGTTTTAAGTTAAAGAATGTTAAATATTGCACTTAAATGCAATTACAAAGCAATTACTTGTTTTGTTTTTTACTCCGAAACATGAAATGTGAAGTTATCTGCTTTTGCAAAAAAACAAACTTTTAATATATAAAAAAATCATACTTTCAATGAACTTTAATTTTGGAAGTTAAATGTGTTTTTTTTAGTTATTATTACTTAATCAAAACAACCCAACTGCAGTTTGATTGATATGACTTGTTTACCGATGCACAATAAAAAGCTTGATTTGTGAGTTATCTGTTTTTGCAAAAGAACTCTTCATTTATATAGCGTTTCACACAGATAACCAGGAAAATAATGATTCAATGATGCAAACAGAGTTCAGTTCTGCTGTGAAGAGCAGCGTCTTTGTTCAGCTGAGGTTTAAAACGTTATATAAACACTTTATTAAAGGGATATGAAGAGGAATAAAGGTGATGGTGAGTGTGGGTCATAATATTGATTGCATTGTAAATATCGGGTGAAGGGTTGTTTGGTGCAAAATGTACAGTAAAAGTTTGGCTGGTGTTTAAAATGATTGTATATTTGTTATCTTGCTAAGAATATAAAATGATATATATATATATATAAAAAATATATACTGGAATTATTTAGGAGTTATATAAGGGGTGGGGGAAAAAAGCTTCTGCTTCATCCCGCTCCTTTTCGAACAAATTGTAATTATTGTTATAATACATAATAAAAAAGGTAGTTCAGTTCATCTATAAAGCAGCTCTGGTTTACTGTAACGGCATGTAAGAAAGCACAGAAACAGGGAAGGTGAACTCAGGGCAGGATAAGGGAAATCAACATCTGTGGTTTGGGAACATTTTGGATAGAGGAGTTAGCAAGACCTTTCAAACTATCGTTGCAGCAGACAGAGTTGAGCCGTTCACACAGAGGCATGAGACGCGTTTTTAACAGCTGAACTTCTTCACCTCGAGCACAAAAGACACGAGCGCAGACGTCCATCGAGCGTTCACATAGAGAAACAACAGAACCAGGTCAACAAAAATCAATGAAAGTCATTTGTGAACTGCACAACATACGAAAAGAGTTCGGAAAATTGGGATTAAAAAAAAACGTGATAGCATTTTTTTTGTCTATATCGCACAGCCCTAGTTCCCATCATAGAATGATTTTACGGATTTAGTTTTAATTAATTCTTTTTTATTTTATTTACATTTATGACCCTGGAGCTCAACACCAGTCATGCGTCTCACGGGTATATCTGTGGCAATAGCCAACAATACATTGTACGGGTCAAAATTATCCATTTTTCTTTTATGCCAAAATCATTAGGATATTAAGATCATGTTCCATGAAGATATTTTGTAAATTTCCTACCGTAAATATATCAAAAATGTATTATTAGTAGTAATATGCGTTGCTAAGGACTTCATTTGGACAACTTTAAAGGAGATTTTCTCAATATTTAGATTTTTTTGCACCCTCAGATTCCAGATTTTCAAATAGTTCGGATAAATATCGTCCTAACAAACCATACATCAATGGAAAGATTATTTATTCAGCTTTCAGATTATGTATAAATCTCAATTTAAAAAAATTGACCCTTATGACTGGTTTTGTGGTCCAGGGTCACATTTCATGATTAATTTAAATAACACACATAATTTAAATAACTAGTTAAACATGAAAGTATTATGAAATCATTTAATTTCTCCTTATATAGAACCTTTTTGGCATAAAGGGTCTAGAACCCTAGAGAACCCACTGAACCCCTAAAGGTTGTACATTACTACTACTTAAAGTACTACTATGAACCATTTAGGAGTAAATGAGGTAGACGGATGTTTCTTTGAGGGGACAGACCAGCTCTTGTGCCCTTAAAGGTGCAATTTTTGCACATCACTGTAAAATTGTCAGAATCCTTCGTTGAGCTCCAGACGAAAGGACAGTTCTGAGAGGAACCCAAGAACTCAACAGATCTTCGAATACAGCACTGAATATCCATACCCTGAACCAAATAAGTTCATATGAAAATGATGTGGGATGAGAAATGAACTGCGACACGATCTCCCACGATCAGCGAGAGAAGCCTAACTCATGAACCCCACACATGGAGAAACATGCAGAAGAGTGTTTGTGATGACTCACGTTCCCAAAGTGCCGATGGGATGTGAGCGTCCACTCGTGCGTGGTTACCAACACCAGCTCCAACGTGACTCAGCGGAGCCGTGATCGGAGCCGACAGAGACGCTTCGGGTCTCTATGAGAGGGAAGATAGTGGGCCGTTCCAGTGGGCTCGGATCAGCTGAGTTCGGTCGATTGTGAAAGGAGAAACAACAGAACCACCAGAGAGACAACAGCGAGGCTGATCCCTTCTGAGGGTAATGAATTAAAAACTGAACATTATGGGTTTCTCTTCTCTAAACACACAAAGGGAAACTCATCTCTCTTCAGGACTCCATCACAAAGCCCACATTTACTGTTAGTACCTGAACATGAGCACAAAGTCTAAAAATAACCGTCACAAAACACACACACGCAGCTTCAGAGAGATTACTGCCACCTTCACTTCCAGATGAATGTCAAATCCACACAGACACGGGAGAGTTGGGCTTAGCTTTGCTTTCCTCCAGAGTAAACCTCATCCCTTCCTCAGCAGGAGGCGCTTCTATTCCCCGAAGCTCAACGCCGCTCACACGCATTAGAAACAGAGAAACGCTGAAATCACACTCACAAACGCAGACCAACCACTTCAGTCTGAGACACAAGAACACCAGCACTGATTCCCATCGGGTTAGTAGAGCCGGGCGACGGGAGATTCTGTGGGAACGCCAGCGAGCGGGAATGCTTTACCCTTTTACATGTGATGAAGAAACACAGTTGTGAAAGCAAAACAACTCCCAAAAGTCAAGAAGAGAAATGAGTTCATAAACCAGGTGCGGTCACGAAACTGAAGCGTGTTTTAACCTTACACTGTAAAATCTAATTAGTTAGACATACTTAAAAAAAGCATGCAAACCGATTGCCTTAAAAAGAAAAAACAAGTGAAATAGGAATAGTATGTTGTGCTAACAAATGCTTAGTTAGTATAGTTCACTTACACACGAGCTCTAGTAACTAAAAAAAGAACAGTAGAGAGTACTTGATCATTTACTTTAGATTTACTCTTGACTTAGTATAGCTACCATTGTTGTGTTTTGATGCTGAATGTTGAAGTGTGTGTGTGACTCAAGCATGATCAACTGCAAGATATTGTTACAAATATAGATGGATTATATCAACCCAATTAAAAGTTTCACAAGGTGTTTATGACATAAGCATTAGCAATAAAATTGTAAACGATCATTATACGACATGAAGGGAAGAATTACATAGGCTGCTTTTAAAAGGTGACTTAATTTCTGACTAAATCATTAACTATAGTTATTATTCAGTCAGAAGCTTGGTCAACTTTTAAAAGCAACCTATTTATTACAGGTTATTATTATTTATTATCCTTTGAAACCAAATAACTGTGATTTATTGTTGCATCGCTGCATCAATAGGAATTACAATAATATGAATGTTCTAAGTGCCCAACCAAAGGGAACACTGATCCCCATAATGGTGATTGTTTTTTTTTGCTTGACAAAATGCCACTCAAACCAATCAATTAATCTTAACTTGGGTTTTCTGAGTAAACAAGGTATAGTATGTGAATAGTACACATTACTACATTTTTACAATTAAGTTAAGACATTAAGTAAAGTCATCATTGGATTTGAGAACTGGATTTTACAGTGTATGAACCTAAAGATGCCATTAAAATCTCCCAATAACAGATGTTAATACATGTTTAGCTTATTGATTATATAACTGCTCATCGGGTGATGTAAACTGCCCACCTGTAACACATATGAACACACTTCCTCTGGACTTCATCACTGGTCAGAACATCTCACGGAGACCCTGACCACGACTGCTCTGAACACACACACTGTTTCATAGACATGTGGTGCAACTATTTTAAAACTCATTCTTTTAGAATTATTATACATGCGACTTTTATGAGCTCAAATTAATTAAGAGACTAAATGGAAATGGAAAATATTTCATTTGTCACACTTGCAGGTCCATGTAAAATGGGTAAAAGGAAACAGTGAGTTAAAAAAGACCTAAAACAATCACGAATTCATGAAACTGAACATCTTTAGTCCATCAATAAGTTATGCATCAACTGCCCAAACATAATTGTTGAACTCCATTAATTCACTGGCATTAAACTTTCCAAAAGCGATCTGACAAGATGAGATGGTTACAGCATTAATACTCAGATATCAGAGAGATTAATGAGCCTGAGGGCTGACAAGTCTCATGATCGCAGGAAATCATGTAATCGGCATCTATTTAAGATCTGAGAAACAAGCGCCTGCAGAATTCAGATCCGCTCGAGGCCAGAGAAAATGTGCTGAGATTAAACTCTAAACCTGAAAACGATCCTTCCAGAAGAAGCTTCAGTTTGAATAAGGAGAGCAGAGGTTTACCAAACATGAGACATTTATGCTTCATTATCAACTCAGTTTACTGCATGTGCTTTTGTGCTCCTATAAAACATATTTTCTTTATGTCATGTTTAAATAATCTGATCCATCTGAGATCTCGCAGCAGTTTCTCAAACAGACGGTTAGAACGAGGACAAATGACTCAAGAAAAGCATTGAACGTATGATGAAAATGTAGTGTTGAGAAGGAAGAGCCACTGCATCCAAACACACACACTTCAGCTGCACAAACCAATGAAACAAACACTAAAACACCCTCTACAAACTAAACTGTATAATCTGAAGGGTGAGTATTCGAACACAGGCCTGAGACATTCACCGACTCATTAACCTTATTTCAGTCGGGTTTTAAATTGTGGAATAATTTTCTTTATCGTTCTCTCTGATGACAGATGTAATAATTCATGCATGTAACGCGTCTCTCTCTCTCTCAGACACACACACACTCTCTCTGGTCTGTCCTGCTATCGCGTCATTTCTGAGATGCTGCAAACGCGTCTGTAAGAATGAAAATGAATCTCATGAAATACCGAAGATTCACTCCAACTCTGGTCTCTCTCTCTCTCTATCTCTCACACACACACACACACTCTCTCACACTCTCTCTCTCTCTCTCTCTCTATCTCTCACACACACACACACACTCTCTCACACTCTCTCTCTCTCTCTCTCTCTCTCTCTCTCTCTCTCTCTCTATCTCTCACACACACACACTCTCTCACACTCTCTCTCTCTCTCTCTATCTCTCACACACACACACTCTCTCTCTCTCTCTCTCTCTCTCTCTCTCTCTCTCACACACACACACACACACACACTGATGCGTTTAAATGAATGCGTTTCTGCTTGAACGGTGTGTGTGTGTGTGCGTGTGTGTGTGTTTCATAATATTCCTTTTAATTTCTCCACGAACTGTGTGAAATCGCTGCAGTGTAAAGCGCATTAAAGATGAGGAAAACCCTTCATAGAGTCAAATGGACCGGCCATAAATCAATCGTGTTTTAATCGCTTTAGAGCAGCGGTTTATAGAACGAATAACCAATCAATCAGATGATATATTTTAATTTCGTTACATTTATAAGTTTATCCATCTCATTTTCATTTAAGAAAAATAATTTGATTGAATTCACCGCATGTGCCTGAACAACGAAACATTTAAATGCTTCTTAAAAATACATTTCGGTATCAAAGTTTTACAGATAATGAGCGAGAATAAATGTGTCAAACATAGAATCATCTCACCCAAAGTGTGGACACGGATATCAGCACAGACCGAATGAAACCATCAGTCTTCTGCTCTCCAGACGAACACAAGATGAAGGAATTGTGAAGAAATCAGGAAGAAAAATCCACATCAGCTGTGAGATAAATCCTCTTCATGGCGCGCAGGTGAGCATCGGACGGATGGTGATGATGAAGAGGAGGAGAGATCTGAGATGAGGAAGATGAAGCATCAGTTAAATGTGTGTTTTCTCGTCATCCTCTTCAGCGCACATGTGTGTTATTGAGCAGGTCCAGTATCTCCATCATTGCTCGGCGGATCGTAGCGCATCTCCCGCACCTTCAGCCCGCAGTGCGCGTCACATCCACCGGCTCCAGCTCCCCGTGCGCCGCTCAAACACACGCGAGAACAGCCGAAGACAGGCGCGGGTCTGTGGGTGCCGCTGCGTCCATCCTCCCCTAGAGCTGAGAGAGAGAGAGAGAGAGAGAGAGAGAGAGAGAGAGAGAGAGAGAGAGAGAGAGAGAGAGAGAGAGAGAGAGAGAGAGAGAGAGAGAGAGAGAGAGAGTCAGTCACTGCAGACGCGCACTGCCGCCCAATGGAGAAGATCTTCTGATTCCAGCAGCCATAATGCAGGTGAGGGACAGACACACACACACACACACACACACACACACACACACACTCACACACTCACACACTAGCACATTGAAAGTTTGTGTTTATAATCTGAATGAGGTTTTATCTTTACATTTTATATGGATTTTGCCCAATTATGCATAATCCGCCACACTGACATCATCTGATCTGGAGAGATTCTGTCATTCTGGGGCTGTGATGCTCATTCTGTGATGGTCATTCCGTGGCTGTGATGGTCATTCTGTGGCTGTGATGGTCATTCTGTGATGGTCATTCTGCGGCTGTGATGGTCATTCTGTGATGGTCATTCTGGGGCTGTGATGGTCATTATGTGGCTGTGATGGTCATTCTGTGGCTGTGATGGTCATTCTGTGATGGTCATTCTGTGGCTGTGATGGACATTCTGGGGCCTTGATGGTCATTCTGTGATGGTCATTCTGTGGCTGTGATGGACATTCTGGGGCTGTGATGGTCATTCTGTGATGGTCATTCTGGGGCTGTGATGGTCATTCTGGGGCCTTGATGGTCATTCTGTGATGGTCATTCTGTGGCTGTGATGGACATTCTGGGGCCTTGATGGTCATTCTGTGATGGTCATTCTGTGGCTGTGATGGACATTCTGGGGCTGTGATGGTCATTCTGTGGCTGTGATGGTCATTCTGTGATGGTCATTCTGCGGCTGTGATGGTCATTCTGTGATGGTCATTCTGGGGCTGTGATGGTCATTATGTGGCTGTGATGGTCATTCTGTGGCTGTGATGGTCATTCTGTGATGGTCATTCTGTGGCTGTGATGGACATTCTGGGGCCTTGATGGTCATTCTGTGATGGTCATTCTGTGGCTGTGATGGACATTCTGGGGCTGTGATGGTCATTCTGTGATGGTCATTCTGGGGCTGTGATGGTCATTCTGGGGCCTTGATGGTCATTCTGTGATGGTCATTCTGTGGCTGTGATGGACATTCTGGGGCCTTGATGGTCATTCTGTGATGGTCATTCTGTGGCTGTGATGGACATTCTGGGGCTGTGATGGTCATTCTGGGGCTGTGATGGTCATTCTGTGATGGTCATTCTGTGGCTGTGATGGTCATTCTGTGATGGTCATTCTGGGGCTGTGATGGTCATTCTGTGATGGTCATTCTGTGGCTGTGATGGTCATTCTGTGTCTGCTCTGGGATGTTCCCGGTGTGTGTGGAACGTGAGGCTCATGAATGGCTCTTGTTTGATTCCCCCGTGGCCCGTCAGAGCAGTGGCCTCTAAAGCGCCTCTCTGTGAGGGGAATTTTGATGAAGGGCTTCGACACCAAAGAAAAGAGCCCTCAGAGCCTGAGTGGCCCCTCTGTCCTCTCCGTGTCAGAGTCGCGGGACAAACGTGACTCCGTAATAAATGTGGCTTTGATTATAGAGAAATGGATTGGCATTAGTCCTGTTCCATCATCTCAAACCAAACAACCAGAAGAACCAGCCAGACACGGTTTGAGCCGCTTGGACAGGAAAAACTTTACAAAGATAAAATAAAAAAATGCATCCAGTTTTGCATATTAGATACAAACTCAGAGGCAGGTGAATCTTCACAATCTTCATTCTTCTGCCAAATTCGTTTAAATACACTGTAAAAATGATGTTTCAGAGTTGTAAATAAAACAAGATTATTGGTTTACACAACAAGAAAATACTGCTTTAGTGTTTTTACTTCAGGAATTCAATGTTCCTCGCCATTTATTTGTAAAATAGACATAGACAATTCTGAGTGAAAATTGTTTCAATGTAATACATCATTTTTGTTTTCTGTGTATGAAGTGAGCCAGAAGTATTACTAACAGTATTATAACAATTTCTCGAAGTTGAGAATTTCACTAATTCAATGTGTCAGTAAACCAGGATAAGACTGTAAAAAAAATCTCAACTCATATTTTGTTTCTTTTTGTACATTTTGTCAGTTCATATACATTGGACAAATCAACTGGATAAACACATTAAGTAAGTTTAGTTGACAAAAATCTGAAAAGATTATTTACAGGAATGTTGGGCAGAAAAAGCATGGCCAAAAGCAAAGCTATTAGATGAACTATAATTGCTGGCAATATTTCAGTAAATCAAGTTGTGTGCCATCGCGCTCCAGAACAGCCAGCTGGTGCAGAGCAGACAGAGACTCGTGCCGGTCTGTGTGTGCAGGTGATTGATCGAGGCTGATGGGTAATGTGGTCAGAGATCAGCTCAGGGTCTTTAGGATGAGTGCCCCCTGCTGGACTTTTTCCCAAGTTTTCCAAGGAGGTCACCCATCCATCCAACGAACTAACCCGTGTCAACCCTGATCAGCATCAGTGGCACACCAGACGAGTAATAGCTGTAAGACTGAATGACTGCCATGAGCACAAACAGTCACTGATCGCCTGTGTCATTATCAAATCATCCACTTCAAGAGCGAGTCAGAGAGCTCCAGGCAAATGCAGCTTCTTCAACTGAAGCTTCGCTTGAGTTTCAACAGGGCTTGATTAGCAGAATCAGACGTGGATGTTTTCAGGTTCCCCTGCAGTAGAGATGCTCAAACAAACACAGAAAATCAGCGGGTTATCATAAGAGGATCGTGTGATGCCGTGCGAGTCTGACCTTGATGAACAGAACTGGATTCTTCTAACACGACGTCAGAGTCTTCATGGATTCTAAGGCAATAATGATACAGAGACTGATGGGACACTCAAATCATATTGGGCATGTCAAGGGAAACCAAGAGCCACAGCATGAATCTCCATATAGAAGAGATCCGATCTGATTAACAGAGATGTTTGCTCAGAAATGAGACCAACAGCAGAAGGCGATAGAAACCAGGACAACAACATGAAGTTCCAGATGACAAATTCTCATATATTTCTATTCCGTTTATTACATTGAAAATGTTCTCACATTTCTCACAAGCTTTTTGTACTTTGGGAAAAATAAATCCCTACCTGCGTTTGCCCCATTGACCAGTGAACTGTGAACCGGTTCACTCTAGAGTCCTGTGTGTGACTGAAGACTGAAGGAACCGCAAGAGCAGGTGTAGATTCATTACTGCAGATCCAGATCGGCTATAGAGTTCTCTGTAGAAAGCCTGAGGCCTCAATTTCACGAGCCTGGAGCGACAAGGAACAACCAGCAGGAAAGTTTCCACTTAATTCCTTCAGTTTCACAAAAACAATGTGGAAAAATAATGATTTTCAACCCTCATTCTGAGCCTCTGTCTGAAATGATCTGTTTTAAGGCACGGCTCCTTTGAGGCGTGTCAGTAAACGCCCACTGTTATGATTGGTTAATATCATTGCATAGGAAACAGTATCAAAGACCACTCGCTCTTACACGTGCACTGCAAAAAAATACTTTTCTTACTTAGTATTTTTGTCTTGTTTTAAGTCCAAATATCTAAAAATTCTTACATTAAGAAGCATTTACTAGGCAAGAAAAAGTTTTTGTCTTGTTTTGGGAAAAAATAACTCAAAATTAAGTGAGTTTTTGCTTAAAATAAGCAAAATAATCTGCCAACGGGGTAAGAAAAATAATCTTGTTTTCTGTTTGAATTAAGATTATTTTGCTCACCCCGTTTGCAGATTATTTTGCTTATTTTAAGCAAAAACTCACTTAATTTTGAGGTTTTTTTCCCCCAAAACAAGACAATAATTTTTACTTGCCTAGTAAATGCTTCTTGTTTTAAGAATTTTTAGATGTTTGGACTAGAAACAAGACAAAAATACTAAGAAAAGCATTTTTTGCAGTGTGAGTAAGTGTTTTGAAAACATTATCCATATAAAACCGTCATTTACAGACAAAGCATCAAGAAATCATGTACTGACGGTTTGTGATGAAGCTGCTGTCAGATTCAATACAGTTGCTGCTTCATCTGTCAACAAACGTTTCTTTGCAAACTCTCTATTAAACTGTGCCTCATTTATAAAATAAAATGCTCCAAACAAACATTAAATCCTCCGACGCGTTCCAGGACGCCATTAAAATACAACATCCACGTGTTCCTGACGCTGGGATGTTCTGAAGTCTGTAAAGAGACGAGCTGTTTAAACTGGACGATCAAAGCCAAAGTTCTTGAACTCTTCCATTTGTCCTGTTGTGGAGTGAGCGGGACCTATGGTACAAGTGGGCGGGGCTTATCATGCAATGATGTATCACTATTCGTCGATGTCTTGCTCTGGAGGCAGGCATATGCAAATGTATTTACCTGTATGACATCACAGATCCCGCAATATCCAAAGCAGCCATATATGGAGCTTGATTAAATAAATGCTTTGTTTATAATGAGGAGGATGTCTCAAGCTCTGAAACCTGCAGGATGTTTTAGCTGCTGCCTTTTACAACAGTTAAATTTAGTCTTAGTCATTTGAAAAATAAATATATAAAATAAAATGGAAAAAATAAATGAAGAATTGGAAAGGGAATATCTTAAACCTCAATGTTTGTGAGACCCAACACCAGTACGACTACAAATCTACAATCCATTATCATTTTTATTACTGCTGTTGTTTAATTCTCGTGTTTGATCAAACCCGTGAGTGTTTGCTCAGTATTGGCCATTGACACTATTGCTCAGCATCTCAATATTGGCCTCGAGTTCTGCTGAGGTTTCATTGGTGATGCGAGCCAAGCTTTACATTCGCTGGAATTGATCACAACTCATCTAAATGAAGCCAACTGGGAGATCATTGATGAAAACCACAAAAGACACTCGAGCACGTGAAGCCTCAGTGCGAGAATAAAGAGAGATGAGCTCTTGGCACTGGGAAGCTTTACTCTCAAACATGCAGGACAAAGCTGTGGATCCCACAATGCTTTAGAAATAATACACACCCGTTAGACGAGGGAGCTTGAAGCCGCTGTCAACATCATTAGCCAGTTACTGCTGCCCTGCATATCAAACGTGAGTTAAACATCGAGTTAGCCAATCAAGGCATTGTTGTGATGTCATGGGATGATGGCAAGTCCCATGTGAGACATCAAGCACTCACACGTATTTAATGCAGATGACCCAGCCTTCATCAGTCCTCTGGATCTGCAGTGCGAGCACGAGGAATAATGATGAGAAGAGCGAGAAGGAGACGTCAGAGAGAAGTATGAAATGAGCGAGAGCTGGAGAGAGCTAAACCTGAACATCCATACTAAAGACTGAAAACACAAGCTCATATGAAGAAGTAGTTTCATATTTCACTGTTTGGTGAACTCTGACCGGCGAATTCGTGTCACATGATGATGTGTAACCAATAGAAGAACGATACTTGACCTCTCAGAACAAACTTTAACTGTGCGTTCACACCGCCGCCGGCAAGAGCGTCAAAGTGGCCGGAAGTCATTCATTTTCAATGTGAGCTCTGGCGAGCAGTGGCACGGCGCGTCTTGGACGATTTGGGCGTCGAGGAGAGTTGAAATCAACCTTATCAACCGAGAGTTGAGAGTTGAAATCAACCTTATGAGCTATGACGCGGTTCGGCGGCAACCAATCAGAATGTAAAAGTCCTGCTAGAGAGGATTCCAGAGAACGCAGTCCTGTAAACTTTGGTTCCCACCACATTCGTTCCCAAGCAAAATGGAGGAGAGGTTGATCTGTGGCGGGTTTGATAAGGCGGCGCGCAACACTATTTATAGGCAACATTTTCGCTCTAGAACGCTTGTTTTTCAGCGGGAATGCAATTAATTTGTTCAAAATAACACAGATTTGACCAATTGCATTAAGGCTACACTTCAACCAGGACAGTTACTGTAATGTAGGCTGCACACAAATTAATGTTAATGTTAATTAAAGACCAAGGCTAGTAAACGTCTCCTATAAACTGCATGTTTAAACTTAACCATGAACCCCTTTAAATAAAGTTTAAAAAAGACCAAGCATTCGATCTACGTCAGAGCGTCCACAAATCTTTCTACAGCGTTGTTGGCAGGGCAGCCAGAGCGAATTTTGACGCTCTCGCCGGCGGCGGTGTGAACGCACAGTTTTCATTTTCACGTCCAGCTCCACGTTGTTTAAATATCAAATGCACTGGCGCATCTGTTCACCCATGGGCGTCTGGTCTAAACCAGGTGTGTTCAGGAGCATTGTTGGCGCGTTGCTATTTTGAGGAACTGAACGACTGCGCCATTGACCAACACACACCTGCTCTAAAGTCAATAGCGCAGTATTTTTAGTGTTATTTAAAGGGTGTGTTAGTAATATGAGCCTGTAGGCGGTGCATAACGCGCGTACACTCTGCTTATTACACACACAGGGACGCACAGCAGCACACACACACTCTGCTTATTACACACACAGTGACGCGCAGCAGCACACACACACTCTGCTTATTACACACACAGGGACGCACAGCAGCACACACACACTCTGCTTATTACACACACAGTGACGCGCAGTAGCACACACACACTCTGCTTATTACACATACAGGGACGCGCAGCAGCACACACACACACACACACACACACACACACTCTGCTTATTACACACAGGGACGCGCAGCAGCACACACACGTTTAAATATTAAAAATAAAAGGATTCCTCTCTGGAGAAGCGTTCAGTCTCTCCTCATGTAAATAGTGAATCCGCTCATGGTGCGAGAGCAACTGGCTTTTAAAGGGAAAGGGAGATGAGACTCTGATTGGTTTATTGCACGTTACGCCCAAAACACACCCATGACTCATTAAGAGACGAGGCACAACCCTTTTGGACCATGAGCCGGGCGCACCGACCGTTTTTCCCATCATTAAACTAGCAAAAGTGGATTCGGACACGCCCGAAGTGCACCTGCAACGTGAGCTTCAGACCATGAGCTCAGATTGGTAAAATAGGGCCCCATATCTCATTTGGAAGGAGGTCGTATACGTCATCACGGATGTCTCGTTTCAGAAAAATTAACCATTATAAAATTGACAGTTATTCCTCATTGATGTATTTTCTTTCTTACTTTTGAATGTAATAGTCATTTTCTGAAATGAGGCAGCTTTAATGATGTATGCGGCCGACAAATACAGCCTTTGAAATAAGACACGACGTCACAGATAAACACAAGAGCACGACACACTTTAACACCAGAAACAGCTACTAGAAGATCAGGAGATATTTGCTCTATATTACTGCAATAAACATGACCGGAGAAAGATGCTTTTCACCCCCATAATGGTGTAGCAGACAAACTAGAGCCAGCGGTGATGATTTCAGAGACGCCAGCAGACTTCACCTGACTGATCCTTCACACGGGAACATCCTGCTCTCCTCCTGACACGCTGCGCCACCGGATCTCTCTCTCCTCTGTCATTCTGTCCTCTTCTGAACGCAGATTCAGCCTCTCGTTTGTCATGGAACGGCTCGGAGAGGATGGTTAATGGCGTCAGCTGTCGTTTAGCAGAAGCCGAGGCAAAAGTTCAACAGCAGAATCAGCGTGTCTGTCAGTTCTAACAGCGTTCCATCATTATCTAGTGAACGAGCAGCAGCAAACACTTCTATTACAGCAGAAAAACACCACTACTCGTCCCATCTATACTGATTCTTACCCATCAGACACTGCTTCTCTCTGATTGTTTGTTGACTTTCATAACGCTCTGATGACGGTCTGATTGGATGCACGTTAGAGTTTTATATCGTTTTGATTGCATGCATAAACCGCTCAAACTCTAGAAGGTTCTGCCGACCTTGTGGACGTTTAATTGCAGCAGCTGCGACTCGCTTTCATACAGCATCATAAAGTTCTCTCTGAAAGTCCTGTCTGGGCATCTGGTGTTCAAATGAATAATAATCAAATGAGAATCTAATCAAACACATAAATATGTAACCACAGGTGTAGGAAGCCTGGGTTGGAGTCGTGCGAGAGGAAGGTTAGGTTTATCTGAAGACGGTTTAGCGACACTTGATTGGCAGTGGCCTAGATTTGCAGTCGTCTCCAGACCTCCACACGCGTGCGTCTCAGCCGCCCCATTTCCTCTGTGTATCGCTCTAAACTGTGTCAGTCTGTCCCGGGAACATTTGGCAAGGCAGACAAGCTTTTTCTGCCCCAAACAATTCTCCTTCTATCTCTTTCTCGCTCATGCGCGCGCCGTTTATATGCCAAGCTCTGGATGTGTTTCGGCGGCTGCAGGACGACCCCACGGCGGCACGCAACACCCCGCCCCATCCCTCATATGCCATCAGCCACGCAGGCAAACAGCACAGATCTGAGAGGAGAGAGAGAGAGAGAGAGAGAGAGAGAGAGAGAGAGAGAGAGAGAGAGAGAGAGAGAGAGAGTTTAGTGGATTTAGGTCATTGTGTGCGGGTTAGTTAGTGTGTTCAGTGTTCAGGAGTCTGAACCCGTTTAAAAATAGTTTGCATCTTTTGCCTCTCAATATTGATTAAATCTACTGTAGATCATCAGTCATCTGTTCTAGAAGAGTTACTTTGAATGGCATAGTTAAAGTCAGCATGAAATCACAATAGACTTGTTTTTTTTATGGAACATTGCAGTGTTTATTATTTCTCGGGGCACATCATTATTGATTTAATAATCTTGAATCAGAATACACTGATCAGGCATAACATTATGACCGGTGAAGTGAATAACTCTGATTATCTCTTCATCACGGCACTTGTTAGTGGGTGGGATATATTAGGCAGCAAGTGAACATTTGTCCTCAAAGTTGATGTGTCAGAAGCAGGAAAAATGGGCAAGCGTAAAGATTTGAGCGAGTTTGACAAGGGCCAAATTGTGATGGCTAGACGACTGGATCAGAGCATCTCCAAAACTGCAGCTCTTGTGGGGTGTTCCCAGTCTGCAGTGGTCAGTATCTATCAAAAGTGCTCCAAGGAAGGAACAGTGGAGAACTGGCGACAGGGTCATGGGCGGCCAAGGCTCATTGATGCACGTGGGGAGCGAAAGGCTGGCCCATGTGTTCCGATCAAACAGACGAGCTACTGTAGCTCAAATTGCTCAAGAAGTTAATGCTGGTTCTGATAGAAAGGTGTCAGAATACACAGTGCATCGCAGTTTGTTGCGTATGGGGCTGCATAGCCGCAGACCAGTCAGGGTGCCCATGCTGACCCCTGTCCACCACCGAAAGCGCCAACAGTGGGCACGTGAGCATCAGAACTGGACCACGGAGCAATGGAAGAAGGTGGCCTGGTCCGATGAATCACGTTTTCTTTTACATCACGTGGATGGCCGGGTGCGTGTGCGTGGCTTACCTGGGGAACACATGGCCCCAGGATGCACTATGGGAAGAAGGCAAGCCGGCGGAGGCAGTGTGATGCTTTGGGCAATGTTCTGCTGGGAAACCTTGGGTCCTGCCATCCATGTGGATGTTACTTTGACACGTACCACCTACCTAAGCATTGTTGCAGACCATGTACACCCTTTCATGGAAACGGTATTCCCTGGTGGCTGTGGCTCTTTCAGCAGGATAATGCACCTGCCACAAAGCAAAAATGGTTCAGGAATGGTTTGAGGAGCACAACAACGAGTTTGAGGTGTTGACTTGGCCTCCAAATTCCCCAGATCTCAATCCAATCAACCATCTGTGGGATGTGCTGAACAAACAAGTCTGATCCATGGAGGCCCCACCTCGCAACTTACAGGACTTAAAGGATCTGCTGCTAACATCTTGGTGCCAGATACCACAGCACACCTTCAGGGGTCTAGTGGAGTCCATGCCTCGACGGGTCAGGGCTGTTTTGGCAGCAAAAGGGGGACCAACACAATTTTAGGTCATAATGTTATGCCTGATCAGTGTAAACGCAACATCTCTTCTCTGATGACGAGGACGG
>CM077188.1:45000-65000 GCA_039654105.1 Coreius guichenoti | reverse complement strand
ACACACACACACACGCACTCACACACACACACACTCACACACACACACTCACACACACACACACGCACTCACACACACGCACACACACAAACACACACACACTCACACACACTCACACACAAACACACACACACACACACACTCACACACACACTCACACACAAACACACACACACACACACACACTCTCACTCACACACACACTCACACACAAACACACACACTCTCACTCACACACACACACTCACACACACACACACGCACTCACACACACACACACACAAACACACACACACACACACACACACTCACACACACACACAAACACACACACACACACTCTCACTCACACACACACACTCACTCACACACACACACACACACACACACGCACTCACACACACACACACACACACACACACACTCACACACACACACACACACACAAACACTCACACACACACACACACACACACACACTCACACACACACTCACATACACACACTCACTCACACACACACGCACTCTCACTCACAAACACACACTCACTCTCTCTCTCACAAAAACACTCTCACACACACACACACACACACACTCTCTCACAAAAACACTCACACACACACACACACACTCACTCTCTCACAAAAACACTCTCACACACACACACACACACACACACACTCTCTCACAAAAACACACTCACACACACACACACTCACTCTCTCACAAAAACACTCTCACACACTCACTCTCTCACAAAAACACACTCTCTCACACACACTCACACTCACACACTCACACACAAACTCACACACAAACTCTCACTCACACACAAACTTTCTCACACACACTCTCTCTCTCACACACACACACACTCACTCACTCACACACACACACACACACACACACACTCACTCTCTCACAAAAACACACTCTCACACACAGACTCTCTCTCACTCACACACAAACTCTCTCACACACACACTCACACACTCTCTCTCTCTGTTGGGATCATCTGGCCCTTACAGATGGCATCATGACACGCATATATAAAATCATCTGTTCAACTGGACTCATCTGCATATTTAGTGTCACATTATACGCTGTATTAGTGCCGAGTGTTTGTGATTCGCATTCAACAGGACAACAAACTCTCACAAACACACACACACTTGTTTGAACGCAGCGTTCAAGGACACGAAACGCTCTGAACGGCAAACTCTCGTTAACTTACACTCATCTGATATTTCTACAGATCTGTCGATGAACTTCTTTGAGTGTGTGTGTGAGTGTGAGAGTGTGAGAGTGTGAGAGTGTGTGAGTGTGAGAGTGTGAGTGTGTGAGTGTGAGTGTGAGTGTGAGTGTGTGAGTGTGTGTGTGTGTGTGTGTGTATGTGTATGTGTACTAAAGCATTAGTCAAAACTGACCAGTCTGATTTATAAATGTTCTTCTTATGATGGAAAACACAGCTGATAAATGATCTCCACCATCATGCTTATGATTCACAGATGATGTAATAATCATCATCCTCATCAGACCTTCATCATCTTTAACCGAAACAATAAAAACTGTTTCATGGGCTTTCCACGCGGCTCCAGGTCACGGTCTGTTTAACCTCGGCTGTAACCGCGGGTTATGAATCTCAGAGATTAACCACAGATGACAGGGTTCAAACACTAACAATCTGTCAACAAAGAATCAAAATACAATAAACTCAAATTTAAAGCTAATCCAAAATATTAATACTATGATAGTATGTACTGTAAATAATACTTAAATAACAGTGATTGTAACAGAACGATCAGGAAAATATAAACATGATGCGCTCAGACAGTAACAGACACACACACACACACACACAGACGATGTGTTAGCACATTATGTGATTAGTAGTTTGGTTCGCTCTAGATGAACAGCTGTGATGTGGACGGGACGGTTAGTAGCAGTAAATCTGATGTCAACAAACCAGAATCAGTTGTGCTGCTGGATTACCTCGTTTACTGAGTGTCCTCAAGAGCACCTGCTTTAACATCTTCGTCTTCATCTTCATCTTCAGTGTGTGATGTTGCTGTTCTTCTCTGTATCAGTGTTTCTGAACTCCCTGAAACGCCTGTAGTCTTGAGCTTTTTTCCGGGAACCAATACGACACAATAATCCTCATTTAACACACGCACACACACACACACACACACTTACACTCACGCGCATACTCACACACACACACTCACGCGCACTCTCACACACACACTCACACTCACGCGCATACTCACACACACACACACGCACACTCACACGCACACTCACACACACACTCACACACACACACCCACACACAAGCACACTCACACGCACACACACTCACACGCATACTCACACGCACTCACGCACACACACTCACACACACACACACACAATCACACAATCACACTCACACGCATACACACACACACACACGCACGCACACACACACAATCGCACTCCAACATTCAAACACACACACTCGGACACTCACACACTCACTCAGACACACACAATCGCACTCAAACACTCAAACACACACTCTGACACTCAAACACACACACTCAGACACTCACACACACACACATACACACTACACACATCTCACTTCACACTGACAGTGTTCTGCATACTGAAATTCTGAAATCTGCACTTCCACAAACGGCTCTGAGATCGTCAGAGCATTAATGAACACACGACCTTGAGTGACACACACACACACACACACGTCTCAGTGCTGGTTTGATCTTTCTCTGAGTCAGCAGTTATTTCTGTCCTTGAACACGTGAGTAATGAAGCGCTGTCAGAAATAAAGCTCAAGAAAACTTCATTGAGTCACGCGACTGAATCTCTCACTGGACGTGTTTTATCAGTGTGGCCTTGATTGCTCAACATAAAAACTTTTATTTTCCAGATGATTTGCAGAATTCATATGTATGGAATCCCATATTTCAGAATATTTCATCATGGGGAGTTTGGAGGTGAAGGAAGACTTCGAGCGTCTTCAAAGGTGCGACAGACATTTCTCCTCGATGATGAGTTCTCCTGCATGTTGTGCCGTGATGCGTTCAAGCAGCTTCTACACACCGACGATCAATAAACGACTTCAGACAATCAGAACTGAGCGACTGATGCAGACGAGTGAAAGCATGCTGGAGAGACAGAGACCCACAAGCAGCCTGTGTTATAGTGAGCTCCACACAGGTTCTGAACACGCCTGTTGCCAAGGAGACACAGCTGTCAATCAATCAATGTGAGCATCATCTGAAGATCCAGATCTAGTGAGAACTGCACGAAATCTGTAGGACGAGCAGTGAAATCAGTTCACTCGGTGATCACCTGGTGGCGCCACTCCCCGACAGAGAATGTCCCGGAAGAAAGCTCAAGACTACAGGCGTTTCAGAGAGTTCAGAAACACTGACACTGATATAGAGAAGAACTGCAACATCACACACTGAAGAGAGATGAAGATGTGTTAAAGCAGGTGCTCTTGAGGACACTTAGTAAACGAGGTAATCCAGCAGCACAACTGATGTCTCTAACACTTGATGGCTGCTCTGTCAAGTCCTCGTCGTCAGTTAGGAACCTGGGTGTGCTCTTTGATACCAATCTTTCATTTGAAAGCCACGTTTCTAGCATCTGTAAAACTGCATTCTACCATCTTAAAAATATATCTAAACTACGACACATGCTCTCAATGCAAAATGCTGAACAGTTAGTTCATGCGTTCATGACCTCAAGGCTAGATTATTGTAATGCTCTACTGGGTGGTTGCCCTGCTCGCTTAATAAATAAACTGCAGCTGGTCCAAAACACAGCAGCTAGAGTTCTTACTAGAACCAGGAAGTATGACCATATTAGCCCAGTTCTGTCAACACTGCATTAAACATCATATAAATTTTAAAATCTTGCTGATTACTTACAAAGCACTAAATGGTTTAGCTCCCCAGTACTTGAGCGAGCTCTTAACGCATTATACTCCATCACGTCTATTGCGGTCTCAAAACTCTGGCCAGTTGATAATAGTCAAGTCAATTCACCTTCATTTATATAGCGCTTTTTACAACACAGATTGCTTCAAAGCGGCTTTACAGTGATAATAAGAAATTAATTTTGCTTTAGAAAAAAAGCTAAAGTAAGTTTTTGAGTGATTAACTGATTCTTTATTTAATTTGGTGCCATTTAAACCACACCATCTTTAACTAAAACAGAAAACCCCCAATGCGTTCCGGACCCATCCGCACGGCAACAGCTTCTGGTGGCCCGAGAACGAAACCATGAAATAGGTTTTGAAATAGTTTTGAAACTATACCATCATTATCCCTGCGCAAACCCCAAAAAAGGCGAATCTGCGAAAACGGCGACGGCATGTACGCAAGCATTACGTGTTCAGCCTATAGGCAAGCGTGTTTGAATACGTATGTGTGCATGTGTGTTTTTATCTGTATAGAGGGGAAGGGAAGAGAAGGAGACCTTCACGGTCTAGTTTACACCGTCTCTGCAGACACTTCAGGGATGCGTTGGTCATGTCTAGGCACAGGTCCACCATCTGGTCCGGATAAGGCCCGGATTCGGCTGACTGCAGTAAACCTCGGGATAAACAGAGAGACTAACATTAGCGTAGATGCCATTCTTAACGAGTACATCAGGTGTTATGGGAAGTGTTCCCGGTTCCGGCTGACCTAGTTAATGCAGCCTAAAACAATCATTTAACTGATTTGAATAATATAAATTAAAAATGTTTTATGTGTATGCCATAGTAAAGAGATGTGTTTTTAGTCTAGATTTAAACTGACAGAGTGTGTCTGCTTCCCGAACAATGCTAGGAAGACTGTTCCAGAGTTTAGGTGCTAAATAGGAAAAGGATCCACCGCCTGCAGTTGATTTTGATATTCTAGGTATTATCAACTGGCCAGAATTTTGAGACCGCAATAGATGTGATGGAGTATAATGCGTTAAGAGCTCGCTCAAGTACTGGGGAGCTAAACCATTTAGTGCTTTGTAAGTAATCAGCAAGATTTTAAAATGTATACGACGTTTAATAGGGAGCCAATGCAGTGTTGACAGAACCGGGCTAATATGGTCATACTTCCTGGTTCTAGTAAGAACTCGAGCTGCTGCGTTTTGGACCAGCTGCATTTTTTTTTTAAGCGAGCAGGGCAACCACCCAGTAGAGCATTACAATAATCTAGCCTTGAGGTCATGAACGCATGAACTCTCTGCAAGAGGAGCTTTCTCAAATGAAATCAGCCACTTCATTACTTGATCCCATATCTACTAGTCTGTTTCAGTCATGTTTTGCTTCCCTGTGTCCCGTTGTCTTGAGCATTATAAATGACTCTTTGTGTACTGGAGTTGTGCCAACAGCTTTTAAAACAGCTGCGGTTACCCTGGTACCTAAAAAGACTAATGTTGACTATGATAATCTTTCGAATTTTCGCCCCATATCCAATCTCCCTTCCCTTGCTAAAATTTTGGAGCGGGTTGATGCTTCTCAGTTAATTTCTCATTTAACTGAAAACAATCTGTTTGAGCCTTTGCAATCTGGCTTCCGCAAATTCCATAGTACTGAAACAGCTCTGGTTAAGGTCACTAATGATTTGTTAATTGCTTCAGATTCTGGCTGTCTTTCGATTTTGATCCTTCTAGATCTCAGTGCCGCTTTTGACATTGTAGATCATTCGGTTTTAATTACTCGTCTAGAAACTGTCTTTGGGGTTTCTGATACTGCACTTAATTGGTTAAAGACCTACCTTGTTGATCGTAAACAGTTTGTTGCCATGGGTGGATTCAGTTCTGAGGTAGCTGTTGTACAATCTGGAGTTCCTCAGGGATCAATTTTGGGCCCTTTGCTTTTTAACATTTATATTTTTCCACTTGCTCTGTTTTTGAGATCTCTAGGTCTAAAAATTCATTTTTATGCAGACGATACTCAGATCTGCATACACTTAAAACCTAATGAAATTGTGCCTGTTGATTTTCTTTCTAAATGTATTTCTAAGATGAACGAATGGATGTCTCAAAATTTTCTATGTCTTAACAGAGAGAAGACTGAGATTATGCTCATTGGCTCACCCCACCAACTACGTAATGCTGGGTCGGTTACCCTAACTGTTGATGGTTCAATTATGGAGTCTCAATCAAAATTGAAGAATTTGGGGGTGATCTTTGATGCAAATCTAACATTTGAGCCACATGTTAAAAATACAGTTAAAACATCTTTTTTTCATCTTAGAAATATTGCCAGATTACGTCCAATGCTTTCTTTTTCTGTTGCTGAGAGGTTGATTAACACTTTCGTGTTTACCCGTATTGATTATTGTAATGCCTTGTTGGCTGGGGTGTCAAAAGCTACCCTAAACAAACTGCAGCTAGTTCAAAATTCGGCTGCTAGAATCCTTACAAGAACTAGGATGAGAGATCATATCACTCCTGTTTTGGAGTCTTTGCATTGGCTGCCGGTTAAGTTTAGGGTTGATTTTAAAATCTTGATGCTTGCTTACAAGGCTTTACATGGGTTGGCACCGCAATATTTGTCTGAGCTTTTAATTCCCTGTACTCCGACACGTAATCTTCGTTCATCTGAAACTGGTCTTTTAGTTGTTCCGAAAACTCGTCTAAGACTGATGGGTGATAGGGCTTTTTCCTCATTAGCTCCAAAATTATGGAATTCTTTACCGATTGAGATAAGGCAAGCTCAATCTCTTTGCATTTTTAAATCTCGCCTTAAAACTCATTTTTTTAGGGTAGCTTTTAATTGAACAGTTGTATTAATTTTATATAGTTTTTGAACTGTTTTGATTTTACATTATTTTTCTCTTTTATTCATTTTTCTTTTATGCTTGTTTATTTTTCTCTTTTGTGTACTTTGTCTTATCTGTTTCTGTAAAGCGCTTTGAGATGTACATTTAAAAGCGCTATAGAAAATAAAGATTTATTATTATTATTATTATTAACTTACTGTTCAGCATTTTGCATTGAGAGCATGTGCCGTAGTTTAGATATATTTTTAAGATGGAAAGATGCAGTTTTACAGATGCTAGAAACGTGGCTTTCAAATGAAAGATTGGTATCAAAGAGCACACCCAGGTTCCTGACCTATTCTAATACCTAGAATATCAAAATCAACTGCAGGCGGTCGATCCTTTTCCTATTTAGCACCTAAACTCTGGAACAGTCTTCCTAGCATTGTTCGGGAAGCAGACACACTCTGTCAGTTTAAATCTAGACTAAAAACACATCTCTTTACTATGGCATACACATAAAACATTATCAATTTATATTATTCAAATCAGTTAAATGATTGTTTTAGGCTGCATTAACTAGGTCAGCCGGAACTGGGGACACTGTGAAGCTGCTTTGAAACAATCTATATTGTAAAAAGTGCTATATAAATGAAGGTGACTTGACTGTTTTTAAAGAAATAAAGTCAAAGTCAACAATGAAATCAGAGAAGAGTTGATGGTGCTGTAGAGTTCATCAGACAGTTTTATTAGTCAGAAGCATCGGTGTGCTGAATCTCATGGGTAGAACCAGGTTTATCACCCAAATAAAGGTGAATGTAAAATAACCGTGATGAGGTGATGCAGTGAACTCCTGTGCGAATGCAGAGAAACCAGGACTCAGATCATGACGACCTTCATCACGTAATATTACAAATCAAATCAAATCACCTTTATTTATATAGCGCTTTTTACAATGCTGATTGTTTCAAAGCAGCTTCACAGTGGTAACAGGAAAATAATGCAACAGAATTTGATTCGGCTGTACAGCCGCTCTGGTGAAAACGGTGATGTCATCAGCTCATTTCAATTATCATATAGTGTCAATACGGGCAGATCAGTAATATAGTTGAAATTTAGGTGTCCCCAACTGAGCAAGCCAAAAGCCAAAGGCAACGGTGGCAAGGAACCAAAACTCCTTCAGGGCCAGAATGGAGAAAAAAAACCTTGGGAGAAACCAGGCTCAGTCGGGGTGCCAGTTCTCCTCTGGCCGACGAACAAATAGTGTATGATTATGATTCTGGCAACATTACAGGTCAGAAGTCATATTAGATCAATAGATATTTGTAGGATTATTCGAAAGATTGGAGTCGTCACGCCGGAAACGGGTTTAATGAGGATGTCGTGTCGATGCGGCATTTACAGGGGGGAGTTTAATTGACACGGTCTCTACAGACACTTCAGGGATGCGTTCGTCATGTCCAGGTGCAGGTCCACCATCTGGTCCGGATACGGCCCGGATCCGGCCGACTGCAGTAAACCTCGGGATAAACAGAGAGACTAACATTAGCGTAGATGCCATTCTTCTTATGATGTAACGAGTACATCAGGTGTTATGGGAAGTGTTCACGGTTCCGGCTGACCTAGTTAATGCACCCTAAAACAATCATTTAACTGATTTGAATCATATAAATTAAAAATGTTTTATGTGTATGCCATAGTAAAGAGATGTGTTTTTAGTCTAGATTTAAACTGACAGAGTGTGTCTGCTTCCCGAACAATGCCAGGAAGACTGTTCCAAAGTTTAGGTGCTAAATAGGAAAAGGACCGACCGCCTGCAGTTGATTTTGATATTCTAGGTATTATCAACTGGCCAGAATTTTGAGACCGCAATAGACGTGATGGAGTATAATGCGTTAAGAGCTCGCTCAAGTACTGGGGAGCTAAACCATTTAGTGCTTTGTAAGTAATCAGCAAGATTTTAAAATGTATACGATGTTTAATAGGGAGTCAATGCAGTGTTGCCAGAACCGGGCTAATATGGTCATACTTCCTGGTTCTAGTAAGAACTCGAGCTGCTGCGTTTTGGACCAGCTGGTGTTTGTTTATTAAGCGAGCAGGGCAACCACCCAGTAGAGCATTACAATAATCTAGCCTTGAGGTCATGAACGCATGAACTAACTGTTCAGCATTTTGCATTGAAAGCTTGTGCCGTAATTTAGATATATTTTTAAGATGGTAGAATGCAGTTTTACAGATGCTAGAAACGTGGCTTTCAAATGAGAGATTGGTATCAAAGAGCACACCCAGGCTCCTAACTGACGACGAGGACTTGACAGAGCAGCCATCGAGTGTTAGACAGTATTCTAGGTTACTACTTCGGAATTCGGGCCTGGATACGTGCCCAAGGTTCCCACCACTCCCTTCAGGGATCAGATGGTGAACCTGCAAGCGCTGCCTGTGGAGGAGGCAGGCCCAACCTTGGCACTGCTCTGTCCAGTACGCGCCCTTCGCGCTTACGTAGACCGGACGCAGTGTTTCAGGACCTCAGACCAGCTCTTTGTCTGTTACGGAGGGCAGCAGAAAGGGAAGGCTCTCTCCAAGCAGAGATTGTCTCACTGGATAGTGGACGCCATTGTCCTGGCATATCAGGTTCAGGGCATGCCATGCCCCCTTGGGGTTAGAGCACACTCCACTAGGAGTGTTGCTTCCTCTTGGGCTTTAGCGCGTGGCGCCTCGCTGACAGACATTTGTAGAGCTGCAGGCTGGGCGACACCCAACACATTCGCAAGATTTTATAATCTCCGAGTGGAGCCTGTGTCCACTCGTGTACTCGCCCCAAGTGGCCAGTAACTGGACAGGTTCAGGTGTCTTCGCTTGCTGCGCCATTCCACTCCACGGACTGGATGCGTGCGCATTTTCTCTCAGGTGAGCTTCCCAGTAAGCCCTGAGCTCCTCCAGCACTGCTGATGTCGACACCAGAGTGCATGCCCACTTGGTCAGCCCTCGTGTTCGGCTAGGTGCCTCCGTGTGCATGGTTCCCCCGTTGGGCAACCCCCACATGTGTATTTCCACGGTAAGTCTCTTTGAGCACGTTGAGCCTAGCCCCTCGTTCGTGCTAAGACTCACGGCAGGGAGCCCTGGTCAGCGCAGGACGCTGGAAGACAGCCGTCGTGGCGAGATTGTATTGGGACCCCCATTTCGTCAGTAACTGACGTAACTCGTAGTGTACTGACTGAAAGGGAACGTCTCGGTTACGTATGTAACCCTCGTTCCCTGAAGGAAGGGAACGGAGACGTTACGTCCCCATGCCACTTCCGCTGTACCGCTGGAACGGCCGGACGCTCATGCCTCGGCTCTTCAGCAGATAACATAATGCGAGATTGCCACGCAACGCCCTTTATACCCACGCGGTGGGGCGGGGTTGCGTTATGCAAATTCCACAGACCCATGGCATCTTCATGCCATTGGCTCGTTTTGTAGAGCTCAAAGGCGATTGGCTTCTAAGCGAAACCCCCATTTCGTCAGTAACTGACGTAACGTCTCCGTTCCCTTCAGGGAACGAGGGTTACATACGTAACCGAGACGTTTTTCTGAATTAAGTTGCAGGAAATTACTAGTCATCCAATTTTTTATATCAGCTATGTATTCCGTTAATCTTGTGAATTGGTAAGTTTCGTCAGTGCGTGAAGAAATATAGAGCTGAGTATCGTCAGCATAACAATGAAAACTAACGCCATGCTTCCTAATAATATCTCCCAGTGGTAGCATGTACAGGGTGAAAAGCAACGGTCCTAGCACTGAGCCCTGCGGTACTCCATACTGAACTTGTGATCGGTGTGACATCTCTTCATTTACTGCTACAAACTGATAACGGTCAGATAAGTATGATTTAAACCATGCCAATTCAATTCCACTAATGCCAACATAATTTTCGAGTCTATTCAAAAGAATGTTGTGGTCGATAGTATCGAATGCAGCACTAAGATCGAGTAACACTAATAGAGAGATACAACCACGATCGGATGATAAGAGCAAATCATTTGTAACTCTAATGAGAGCAGTCTCAGTACTATGATACGGTCTAAATCCTGACTGGAAATCCTCACAGATACCATTTCTTTCTAAAAAGGAGCATAATTGTGAGGACACTGCCTTTTCTAGTATTTTTGACAGAAAGAGTAGATTTGAGATTGGCCTGTAATTGACTAATTCTGTCAATGGATCAAGTTGCGTTTTTTTAACAAGTGGTTTAATAATTGCTAACTTAAAAGTTTTCGGTACATATCCTAATGACAAGGATGAATTAATGATATTAAGGAGAGGATCTATGACCTCTGGAAGCATCTCTTTTAGTAGTTTAGTCGGTATGGGGTCGAGCATACATGTTGTTGATTTTGATGATTTAACGAGTTTAGCCAATTCTTCTTCTCCTATAGCAGTGAATGAATGTAATTTTTCCTCAGTGACACTACAATGCACTGTCTGATGTGATACTGTAGTAGACGGCTGCATGGTTATAATTTTTTTCCTAATATTATCAATCTTACAAGTAAAGAAGTTCATAAAGTCATTACTGCTGTGCTGTTTACAAACATCAGAAGGTGCTTTATCTTTAGTTAATTTAGCCACTGTATCGAATAAATACCTAGGGTTGTGTTTGTTTTCTTCTAAGAGAGTCGAGAAATAAGCAGATCTAGCAGTTTTTAGGGCCTTTCTGTATGCAATCATGCTCTCTTTCCAGGAAAAACGAAAAACCTCCAGTTTTGTTTTCTTCCAGCTGCGCTCCATTTTTCTGGCTGCTGTTTTAAGGGCCCGGGTGTGCTCGTTGTACCACAGCGTTGGACTATTTTCTTTAATCTCCTTTAAGCGCAGGGGAGCAACTGTGTCTAAAGTGATGGAAAAGAGAGAGTCAATAGTTTCTGTTGCAACATCGAGTTCCTCTAGACTATCTGGGACGCTGAGGAGATGAAACTGATGAGGAAGATTATTTACAAAGCAATCTTTAGTCGCAGCAGTGATAGTCCTGCCATATTTGAAGCGAGGGGACGGCTTTGCAGCCTTTGCTAAATTAAGTGTACATGATACTAGGTAATGATCTGAGATGTCATCGCTCTGCTGCAGAATTTCAATGGTATTAACATTTATTCCATGTGACAATATTAGGTCTAAAGTATGATTACGGTGATGTGTGGGTCCTGACACGTGTTGCCTTACTCCAATAGAGTTTAGAATGTCTCTAAATGCCAATCCCAATGCGTCTTTTTCATTGTCTACATGGATATTAAAATCACCAACAATTAGGGCTTTATCTGCAGCCAGTACTAACTCTGATAGAAAATCAGCAAATTCTCTGGTAAAGTCTGTATGGTGCCCTGGTGGCCTGTATACAGTAGCCAGCACAAATGTCAAACGGGATTTATCAATTTCACTACATAACGTTACATAAAGCACCAAAACTTCAAAGGAATTATATTTGAAACTAGACTTCTGAGTAATACCGAAGATATTATTATAAATTACAGCAACACCTCCCCCTTTACCTTTCAGACGCGGCTCGTGTTTATAACAATAATCTTGGGGGGTGGACTCATTTAAAGTAATGTAATCGTCAGGTTTTAGCCAGGTTTCTGTCAAACACAGCACATCTAGGTTATGATCTGTAATCATATCATTAACAATAAGCGCTTTTGAGGAAAGGGATCGAATATTCAGCAGCCCGAGCTTTATCATTTGATCATCTGTATTATATCTGTTGTTTATTTGTTGAACATCAATTAAATTTTTACCGTTAAATGGTTTTGATGTTTTTTTGTATTTACTAATTCTGGGAACAGACACAGTCTCTATGTGATAATATCTAGGTGAAAGAGTCTCTATGTGCTGGGATTTATCTGACTTCTGTGACGTGAGACAGCTAGCTGAAGAAGAGCAGCGAACATCACCGTTTCCCGCCGATCCCATGAGGCCGCGGCAATTAAAATATCAAACAGCATGTTTATTATTAGGGATTTCTGCATGCAGTAATAAAGGCAAAACAAAGCTTATGTTTAATTACAGGATTAGCAGGAAAGCGGTGTTTTATCTGGCTGTGGTAATTGGATGTGAGTTTACGCTGACATGAAGTACCTGGACATTCAAAGCGCTCATTATTCATAATCTCGTTGCGCTCAAAAGAGTCATTATGGTGGGTGAAATCAGACGCTGTGTGTCGCGTCTGGGCTCTTGAGCCTATTATTCACACAAAACAACAGCGGCTCTGGGTCGAACCTGAGAGAGCTTTATTCTGCGTTAGTCCTGACGATAAACACTTAGAACGAGCTGCAGACGCTATTAACACACACCGCTAGAACAAACTCACACTGAACCTCCATCACAGAGGAAACTGTGTTAAATGAGTTCTGAACACGTCCATCATCATCCGGAGGAAAACCCCTTCAGCAGCGTCCAGTGATTCTCCACAGACCGGCTCTCTCGTGACCTTTAACCTTCAGCCAGAGGAGCGACTGTACCGTACCGTCACACTCACACACACACACACACACTCACACACACACTCTCACACACACCAGGGCTTGTCAAACACACACAGGCTGAAGATCCGCACAGGAATAAAACGTTCCTGGCACACACACACACACATTTCAGAAAGTTTCAATGCAAACTTTTTGACTATAATCCAACCCTGTTCCCTTCAGCTCAGCTCAGTCTGGCAGCATGAGAATGTTCCGGACGGTCAGGATCCGGACACTCTATATCTTACAGGATTCACTAATGCAATATTAAAGGGTTCCCTCAGACCACAATCAAACTTCTGTCATCATTTACTGTCCCTCGTGTCGTTTCAAACCCGTAAGACTTTCGTTCAACCTCGAAACAAATGATTTGTGTGTTCACCCAAAACTCTGACGCTTCCAAACGTTCGTAAACAGATCAAATTAATCCAGTTTAATCTTCTGAAGAGACTTGGTCACTTTATATGACGAACAGATTTAATCGAGCCTTTTCTTCACATCTAAACAATGATCAGTGAATGTACATTTCATTAAAAGTATCTGAATTTGTGTCTCGAAGACGAACGAAAGTCTTATGAGTTTGGAGCATAGTAAATGATGACAGAATATTACAAACCCTGTAATACTCCAGCCAGCTGGAGTTACTAGCATCTGACTGGAACCTTAAAATCCTGCAGTCCAGAGTAATAATAATAATAATAATAATAATAATAATACAGATGATAAAGCAGAAGGACACACGATGGATTAAAGATCATTAAACTAGTCCTTCCCATGATGCTCAGCTGAAACACACACACCGCAGCTCAGGAAATGACACGGACTAGGGATTCTGGGAATCTTCTCATCATGAAGAAGGTCATTCAGTGTCTGACTGTAAAACTGCACATACCGTCTAATATACAGTAACGCAGATCATCACGAATCAGCTCTGCACTTTTTCCAGTCAAAGTGAACATTTTTACACTGAATTTTTGCAGTTTACATCAGAACGTGATGAATGTAAATTTGCATGAATGAGAATTGAGTGAGAAACATCACTTATCTTACAGTTTCTGTGAATATTTTTTAATTCTTTTTCATTTTTATATGTTTAGGTTTAAAGATGTTTGTCATTTCTGTTTTTAGTTTTAGTTATTTTAGTACATCGTTACACTAAATAAAATCGTGAAATGTTTCCTTTTTTAATATTTTTTAATATTTTATTGGTCACACTTTACAATAATGTTCTATTAGTCAACATGAACTAATAATGAACAATATTTCAAAAGCATTTATTATTTATTTACATTATTAAAATCAAAAGTTTTATCTGTTAATATTGTTTAATGCACCTGAGCGGACATGAACAAAGATTAATAAATACTGTAACAAATGTATTGCTCGTTAATATTAGTTAATGCATTTACTTATGTTAACTAATGGGACATTATTGTAAAGTGTTACCATTTTATTTAATTTCAGTTATTGCTGATTTCATAGAAACTAATCTTTTCAATGGTTAACTATAATAACCCTAAACAGACAGATGACATTAAAAATGACTGAAAACACTATAAAGCATCCATATGAGCACATTCTTATTCTTCTGAAGTCATGTGACCCACATTTATTATTATTCACTACATGATTTCCCTCAAATGTTTGTTCAGATCATCTGATGCCAGCTTTGAGACGTCACACAGGAATGATCATTTCCACATATAAATCTTACTAGAACTTCAGACTCGGAGAGAGAAAGTTCCTCGTTTTATGGTAACTTAGCAACATCAGATAGTGAGGTTGTTCACATCTGAACTGATCTTATCCGGGGTTGCATCATGTGACTTACAGCGACTTACAAGGAGAGGTGAAGCGCAGGAGTGTGACAGGCCATCTGCCGGAGCGGGAGAAACTGCAGCGCGTCTGAGAGAGCGGGAGGTCACTGAGGAGAAAGGGCAGAGAATGAGAGCGCATGCTAATGCTGAACGTGCAAACAGCGGATTCAGTCACACCTGAGAAACACCAGACAGTCATGACAACTATCACACGCTGTTCTCAGGACAGACACACATCGTCATCAGCATCATCAACATCATCAACATCATCATCATCAGCATCATCATCATCACGATCAGTGTCGAGCGTAATGCATTACAAGTAACGTGAGGTACGTAATCAGATTACTTTTTTTCAAGTAACTAGTAAAGTAACGCATTACTTTTAAATTTACAAAAAAATATTGGAGTTACTTTTTCAAATAAGTAGCGCAAGTTACCCAAGTATTGACTGACGCATTTCCTGTCCTCATGTTGAGGGAATCGTGAGTGCAGAGGCGTGTGTGTGTGAGTGAGTGTGTGTGTGTGTGTGTGTGTGTGTGTGTGTGTGTGTGTGTGTGTGTGTGTGTGTGTGTGTACACGTGTGCATGCGTGCGTGTGAGTGAGTGTGTATGAGTGTGTGTAAAAAGTAAAAATATTCGAGAGGGTCCACATGTAATATGTAATACGTATTTCATATGCAAAGATGTCAGCCAAACACAGCAGTGGGCGTTTACACTGAAGCCTCACTGAAGCCAATCATAGCAGTGGGCGTTTACACTGAAGCCTCACTGAAGCCAATCATAGCAGTGGGCGTTTACACTGAAGCCTCACAGCAGCCAATCATAGCAACGGGCATTTATACTGAAGCCTCACAGCAGCCAATCACAGCAGTGGGCGTTTACACTGACGTCTCACAGCAGCCAATCACAGCAGTGGGCATTTACACTGACGTCTCACAGCAGCCAATCACAGCAGTGGGCATTTACATTGACGTCTCACAGCAGCCAATCACAGCAGTGGGCGTTTACACTGAAGTCTCACAGCAGCCAATCACAGCAGTGGGCGTTTATACTGAAGTCTCACAGCAGCCAATCACAGCAGTGGGCGTTTATACTGAAGCCTCACAGCAGCCAATCACAGCAGTGGGCGTTTATACTGAAGTCTCACAGCAGCCAATCACAGCAGTGGGCGTTTATACTGAAGCCTCACAGCAGCCAATCACAGCAGTGGGCGTTTATACTGAAGTCTCACAGCAGCCAATCACAGCAGTGGGCGTTTACACTGAAGTCTCACAGCAGCGAATCACAGCAGTGGGCGTTTATACTGAAGCCTCACAGCAGCCAATCACAGCAGTGGGCGTTTATACTGAAGTCTCACAGCAGCCAATCACAGCAGTGGGCGTTTATACTGAAGTCTCACAGCAGCCAATCACAGCAGTGGGCGTTTATACTGAAGCCTCACAGCAGCCAATCATAGCAGTGGGCATTTATACTGAAGCTTTACAGCAGCCAATCACAGCAGTGGGCGTTTATACTGAAGTCTCACAGCAGCCAATCATAGCAGTGGGCATTTACACTGAAGCCTCACAGCAGCCAATCATAGCAGTGGGCGTTTACACTGAAGCCTCACAGCAGCCAATCATAGCAGTGGGCGTTTATACTGAAGCCTCACAGCAGCCAATCACAGCAGTGGGCGTTTACACTGAAGCCTCACAGCAGCCAATCATAGCAGTGGGCGTTTACACTGAAGCCTCACAGCAGCCAATCATAGCAGTGGGCGTTTATACTGAAGCCTCACAGCAGCCAATCACAGCAGTGGGCGTTTACACTGAAGCCTCACAGCAGCCAATCACAGCAGTGGGCATTTACATTGAAGCCTCACAGCAGACACGCCCCTTCAAACAGAGCATTCAAGCCAGAGGGCTAAGTTTAGGATAGAAAAATGCCTTTTATTTCTAAATTATGACATTTTATGATGTAAAAATCATATTAATGTTATAAGTGCACCCCAGGAAACATTATAAAATAATAAAAAAAAATCAACTTCATGACCCCTTTAAACATCACAGTTTTTACTTCTCCTGCGTCCTATTCTTCTGCAATCCAGAAAGGTTTGTTTGAGCTGCGCCCTTTAAACTGAGGCTTATTCATTTCACTTTTGGTGTGAAAGAGCCTTTACATTTGCCAAAACGATCTAAAAAAATATCCATCTGTCTGTCTGATGAAAACAGTGAACCGAAGAGAAAGTGACCCCAGGCAGAATCAGGTTCAGTGAATGTAACTAGAACTAACGCTGATGGCAGTTAAAGGAGAAACTATGCAATATGATTTTATTTTATTATTTTTTTTACATTTTGACGAGTACAGAAGGGGAAAGCTGCTTCTCAATGAATAATTCAAGTTCCAGCTTCCAGATTAAACATCTCTGCTGTGAGAAGATTCCTCCTCAGCGGCTGTGAACTAAAGCAAGCGTTCACTGTCAGTGCAGAACACAATCAGAGACAGAAACACTTCTGGGTTACTGACGGCCGCCGGTCACTAAACGCAGACGACAAGAACACAGCGACTAAACTGTCCTGTCATCAGAGCGCTGAACACTTAATGAGTGCTCACTAATGAGTGCCCTACATCAGATAGCCGTGCTGCTCTTGCTCCAGTCATGTGAAGATGAGATGGTTTCACATCACGACAGACCCACTGAGTGAAGGCATCAGTAGACGAGTGCGGGATGTTCGTCTGCGGGCCGGTGCAGAGGAGGACGGGATTGTTATTTTCAGCACGCCGGACCTGCGATTCCACCTACGCGCATCTGATCGAGCGTCTCACACATCATCTCACCGCCTGCAGCCAAACAGCACAAAAAGATTCCTGTTCATCGACAAAACACTCTCGATACATTTAGCCACACATCTCACGCCCGCGGCAACTGCACTTTAGTATCATGAGGAGTTTCTAACCCTAACCTGATAAGCATTTATCAGTTCACTTCAGCTCTCATACAGGCGGTGCTCTGTATGAGCTGTATGAGAAAAATAAATTATATTTTCCTCTATTTCCTCCCTATGCCAGCTTGTGCTGCTCCGGGTAATGCCCAAAACTTAGTATTTCAGGCACTTTTTGTGATTTTTCGCCTCTTCATGACGGATCGCTTCCTGTATTCCTCAGTTGTAAGTCGCTTTGGATAAAAGCGTCTGCTAAATGAATAAATGTAAATGATGACGATGAACACAAGGAGATTTTGTTCACCGAGCAACAGTGTCGCTCACATTTTGGATGACTATTAATTTCCTACAACTTAATTCTGAAAAGAGTTTCTAATTATTGAACCAAAAACTTCTGTACATAGTAACCTAGAATACTGTCTAACACTCGATGGCTGCTCTGTCAAGTCCTCGTCGTCAGTTAGGAACCTGGGTGTGCTCTTTGATACCAATCTCTCATTTGAAAGCCACGTTTCTAGCATCTGTAAAACTGCATTCTACCATCTTAAAAATATATCTAAATTATGGCATATGCTTTCAATGCAAAATGCTGAACAGTTAGTTCATGCGTTCATGACCTCAAGGCTAGATTATTGTAATGCTCTACTGGGTGGTTGCCCTGCTCGCTTAATAAACAAACTCCAGCTGATCCAAAACGCAGCAGCTCGAGTTCTTACTAGAACCAGGAAGTATGACCATATTAGCCCGGTTCTGGCAACACTGCATTAAACATCATATAAATCTTGCTGATTACTTACAAAGCACTAAATGGTTTAGCTCCCCAGTACTTGAGCGAGCTCTTAACGCATTATACTCCATCACGTCTATTGCGGTCTCAAAATTCTGGCCAGTTGATAATACCTAGAATATCAAAATCAACTGCAGGTGGTCGATCCTTTTCCTATTTAGCACCTAAACTCTGGAACAGTCTTCCTACCATTGTTCGGGAAGCAGTCACCGTTCTCACAGATTCATGTTTTTTTTAAGTTTACAGAAAGATGATAACGGTATCGTTTCAAAGACAATTTTAAAACCTGTTTCGGGGTTTGTGTTCAAAGAATAGAAGAGAGGAATATATGTAGCATTTAACGGCAGCGGTGATGATGAGGTGAGCGCCAGTGATGGCGGCCGTGCCTCGCGTTTCTCATGCCCTCTCCACTCGTGGCTGCTGGGAGGCGAACAAACGGAATGGGCAGCGCTATCAAGAGCGGAGATAGTCACTCCGCCAATCATGACAGTTGTTTTGTCATAAGTTACGCTGCCACAATATACTCCATTAATTCATACTATAAATATATTTCCATGCTTATGAAATCCGCACGCGCTGCCGCAATGTTTCGTTACTGATCATTGCTTGATCAGTAACGGTCTCTCTACGTAGCGCTTTATAAAGACAGCTGACGTTTTACAAGTTTATTTCCTTTATTGGCAAGAGCTACTTATGTCAGAGAGAGAGTTTCTGGTGGTCAATAAAGAAGGAAATGGAATATTAACATTGTTGCTGTCAATGGCGAATCCATCATGGTGGCGAAAATTAATCATAAATGGAGGTTTTAATCGCAGGTTAAATTCTAATCCCTGATTTGTTAATCTGGGTGCAACACAACTCGATTTAAAATAAAGCCCAGATCAACAAATCCTAGATTAGCTCTAAACTGTGCTTAATTTAATCCTTATTGGTGCAACCCACCCATTGAGAGTTTTCTGTTTTGGTTGAAAATGTTGTCGTGTAAGTCGCCCCAAAGTAAATAGCTAATGATTATTTACAACGGAAATGAATCAATCAAAAACTTACTTTAGCTGGACAATAACTGATGTACAGCCAAAACAATCTCTCTTCCATTAAGTTCCTATTATCACTGTAAAGCTGCTTTACGTGTAAATCTATACTGTAAAAAGTGCTATATAAATGAAGGTGACTTGACATTTTAAAGCACAGATGATTTAGCATGAAATAAACTGCAC
>CM077188.1:22500-40000 GCA_039654105.1 Coreius guichenoti | reverse complement strand
TTCACCATTCAATCTGAACTGGTTTCTGTTCACATTCATTCAGTGGCTTCTGTATTTTTAGACCCCATAAAATGTGCATCTATCAGAGATCTTGGTAAATATAAGCATTTCTGAGAACATTTACTAATGCATGATTAAAATCTGTTAATATTATTTAATGGACCTGAGCTAAACAATGTACTGTGTAACGTTGTATTGCTTGTTGTTAATGTTAGTTGATGCATGAACTGAAGCTAACGGGACCTGAGACCCGATGGGTGTCACCTGAGCGGCGGTTTCAGAGATGTGTCCGGTCTGTAATTGATGAAACATGTAATTAGTGAGATCTCAGGAGCTCTCGGCGAGTCTTCGGCTGTCAGACTCCTGGTTCGTGTTCTCACAGACGTCTCTAAGAGAGCAGGAGCAGGTGAACGAGGGCCTGACGGAGCAATGAAACACAACAGTAATACAGTAAATTAAACGTACATAACGCCAGCGATGTTCAATCTCCTCGAGTGCTTCTCCCTGCTCCAAATCTCATTTGTATTGACTCCAAATTTATCTCATGCACTCATTTACTTCCAGTTCATGTTCCACTTTCCCTCCTTCTGCTGTCACAGCAAGAAACACGGTGCTTTTCCACCAGGATTCAGGGAAACGTGATGAAGTGTCGCTGCACGGCAAACACACACGTGACGAGAGCCGTAGATTCGCTTTCTGTGGGTTTTTAGCTTAATTTGTTGCTTGATTGATGTGCAACATTAAGATGATTATTACCGACAAACATGATGAACATTAAACCAGCTCATGAACTTTATATGCTGTAGAAAATTATATAATCAATAAGCCATGACAACATTTGTTTCTCCATTACTTTAACTCCTCAAAATAATTTAACCAATTTCATTTTTAAGTTATACAAGATTCAACTAGGCAAAAAAAATGATATACTTAAAAAAATGAGGCAGCAACTGAACTTAAAGGCACAATATGTAATTTTTCGTTTCTTATTCAAAACAAAGGCGTGTCTTGATGGCTTGATTGGGCGGAGCTTTATATTCATATTACACACATTTGAGTGTGTTAAAGTTATGTTATAATGCTACTCTGTGTGTTCGCTCGGCGCTACTATGAGACACTTGTTCACACTGCAGTGAGCGAGATCATATTAGGCATGGTAAAACATGGTACTCGCGGTAAATCAAGAACACCAGATTTAAACAATAAGACTAACTGTGTTGAGCTGGAGAACAATGATTAGTTTCTGTCCATGAATGATCCAAACACTTGCTCACCTGTCTAATAAAACACATCATATATTAAAGCGGCTTTGGTGTTTCCATGGTTTCTACAAAATAAAACCGGAGGGTAACGCGGGTATAATGTCATTAATAGACGACGCACACACACGGGCCGGTGTCCCGGTTAAAATCACTTATTTCTCTGGATTTAAACATTCTTGGAAACATTTGGGATAAAGTACACAAGTCAACAAAATATATAACACTGTTCTAGTGGTTTTTGGATATTTTAATCCTAAAATCTTACATACTGTGCCTGAATTAGGGAGATTTTTTAGTGTACACTGGAGAATTTTGGTAAAGTGGGACAAATTTGACCAATTTTACCTTATTATCTTAAACTTTACTTCAGATTTTTTTTGTCACTGTCGTCGCCGCTGCTGGTGGGCGTGGTCTGATCTCTGCCCCGCCCTTCCATGTGACATCATAAACTCTGGATCTTCACTGGTTACTTCCAAAAGACACATTTCGTAATGACTATTCATAGGCACTCAAAAATCAATGAGCTTATTTTTCATCAAATCTCCTGGTAGACAGACGTAAAAACTCTTCAGGATTTACATCTGAGCAGGAAGACTGAAGTTTCTCTCGGCATGATAAAAGATCCAGCTCACGGGGATCGGCGGCTGATGGACGCGGTTCGTTTGGTGTGTTCTGTGTCAGCGCGGCCGCAGATCAAACGCAACGAGCGCGTGTGTGTGAATCATCACGAGCCGTGAGCTTTACCGTGATGCTTTCTGAAACATACATCACTCATTTATTTGCATTTCTAATTCTTCTCCACCAAATGTTAAAGACATTAAAGTGCGCCTATTATGCTTTTTCCAATATTACCCCTCATGCAGTGTGTAACAGAGATGTTTGTGAATGTAAAGCTTCAAATATCAACGTGCAGATAAATGGAGTGTTTGTCTCCCAAAAGAAAGAATCGATTCTGAACTGAAAATTCCATCTGACCAATCACAGCAGACTGGGCCATCTGACCAATCACAGCAGACTGGGCCATCTGACCAATCACAGCAGACTGGGCCATCTGACCAATCATAGCAGACTGGGCCATCTGACCAATCATAGCAGACTGGGCCATCTGACCAATCACAGCAGACTGGGCCATCTGACCAATCACAGCAGACTGGGCCATCTGACCAATCACAGCAGACTGGGCCATCTGACCAATCATAGCAGACTGGGCCATCTGACCAATCATAGCAGACTGGGCCATCTGACCGATCACAGCAGACTGGGCCATCTGACCAATCACAGTATACTGGGCCATCTGACGAATCACAGTAGACTGGGCCATCTGACCAATCACAGTAGACGGGGCCATCTGACCAATCACAGTAGAGCAGCTCTCAGAGAGGAGGGGTTTAGAGAATCTTCAAATGAAGCGTTTCAGACTCTTTGGGAAATGAGCTGATGCTGCAGTGGATATTATGAGAAAATGAGTATTTTTTTACCTTTGATGCATGTAAACCTGCTGTAGGAGACACAAAACAACATTAGAAGCCTTTAAAACAGCTTTCCAGCACTGAGACTGTTGAACCGAAGCAGATCGCGTGAATACAGAAATCCGTTCAGCACATTTAGCCGACAGGCATTATTTGATGGTGGGAAATATAATCAAATAACAGTGTATTTCTACAGAAGTACATGAATTACCGCAGTAAAGCAAACACCCAGCGGACGCATGCTTAACTAAACGACTGCCGCTCAAATATACGGGTTTAATCACAGCGGATGTTAGGCGATGTGCTCATAAAAAGGTCTCAGTCTGGGCCACAATCAAGCTCTTTTCATTCCCGGGCACTCCAGAACTCTTCTAAAGTAATTAAGAGGAGACAATGACATGACCTTGTCAAGAGCATCTGATAGGAGCTTTTATAATTCAAGGTTTTGGCCAAATGATGTCGGAAACGGAGGCTGTATTCCAAAGGCCAGCTGGACCGAAATCCCACGAGTGTCTGGACGCTTCCCTCCGCGGATCTGAGCTCCAGACGCACAGTCTTGACTTCACAGGGTTCAGGTTTCAGCGTATGTTCATGAAGGGAACACTTCTTAATGAAGTGCCAAGAAATATTCCTGAAATATCGAGTTTCTCATCAGCAGGTTATGCAGATTAAACACTGATGAGTGTTGCTATGGTTTCTAATGTTTATTAGTTACTTCCCAAGTTTTAATTCCATTTACAATTAGACGTATAAACAAAAGATGAGTCTGATGATTTAATACTCGTTAGCACGTCAGGCTCAGAACTTCATTATTACTTATATAATCACTCTTCACAAATGACACAGAGGTGTTTAAATACTGAGATTATACTTAATCACAGCACATTAATTATTGAATAAATAATGAGTTTCCAATCTACTCCAGAACTGTGTAATTAAAGCGAATTAATTATTATACTAATTGATTTCTTGATTAATTCAAAATCTAGTGAAACTCTTGCTCAATGATACATGGAGAAGCAGCTCACGGCGTCATGTGACCTGAAGAAGAGCAACACGCTGAAGACGGGATTTAAATAACATATAGTATAAAATATTGCATATCTAAATAATGGAGCAGAGCGAGCTCAACCGGCCCTGAGTCAATGAAATAATGAAGAAAACCAATGAACGAATACAGCAGAACCTGCTCAGATCACGGCCGGAAGAAGAGAAGCGTCTGAGCGCTCATCACGGTCCACACACACACACACGTCTCCAGCTGCAGGAACACACACCTATCGCTGTAACTTCAGCATAAGTGTACCAAAGTCATTTATGTGTCTATGAATAAATCAGTGTTGGGCATTTCATTAGTCCAGAGAATATCATCATATTGTGCCGTTTCTGTTTTTAATCTGCTTTAATCTGAGAGCCTCACACACACACACACACACTGAGAGCAGGACCGAGAGGACAGACAGAGTCCATCACAGAGAGACAGATGAATAAATCTGACATCAGCACAACTGGACACTCATATCTGTGAGTGCATGAGTGATTTACATACAGAACACACACACCCTCACACACACACGCTGACGCACACACACTCACTCACACACGCACATACACATGCGCACGCACATGCACACACACACACACACACGCATGCACACACACTCACACACGCACGCACGCACACACACACACACGCATGCACACAGTCACACACATACTCACGCACACAAACACGCATGCACACACAGTCACACACATACTCACACACACACTCACATACACACACGCACGCACATGCTCACACACACACACACACACTCATGCATGCACACACACACACACACGCAGTCACACACATACTCACATACACACACGCGCGTGCATACACACACACACACACACACACACACACACACACACACACACACTCACTCACTCACTCACACCCGCACACGCATGCACACACACTTGCACACGCACTCACGCACACACTCGCACGCATGCACACACACATGCACTCACACACTCACACTCATGCATGCACACACACACACACACACACACTCACACTCACACACACATACTCACTCACACATGCACACATGCACACACGCACACGTACACACTCACACACTCACACACTCACACACGCACACACGCACACACGCACACACTCACACACACACAGTCTAGAACTGCACTATAACATGCGTGTTTGTCTCAGTCTTGCTTGTGTTGGAACGCAGCTCTTTTTCAAGTAACAGGAAGAGTGACGTGACGAAATACAGTCGAAGAATCAGCTGGCCACAACACACAGGGCTGGAACAGGAACAGGAAGTATAATTCACAGGTAACTCTGCTGATGCATTCTGGGAAATGAAGTTCATTCAACTGTTTGCAGGTCTCTCTTTGCGGGATCTTTCACGGCTCTTTAGCTTCAGAGAAGCGTCTCCTCCGAACACACGTCATCCATCAGCCGGTGTTTAGCGCAGACGCCCCGCGGTTGGCCGTCCGCTCCTCCGCCGATCCCTCCGAAACATCCCAGAGACGAATGTGAGGTCAGGACCTTCCAAACGGCAGAGAGGACGCGGATCTCATTACCGCCGAAGCCTCGGGGATATCAAAGCAATTTGGCTCGCCCTCTGTTCCTGGGAAGCAATTAAAATATTAAGCAGAGTTGTAATGGCATTCACACATATTGATATATAGGAGGGGCGCTACGCATGAAATATTGAGAAGTTCTTGCGAAACTTTGATAATGAGACCCAAGGCTACCACAGCCCATTTAACAAGCGCAATGACTTTATCCGGGCCGGATTTCCTCCGTGCCGCTGGATTTATGCTCCGTCACGCCGCGGCCGCGCTCTCAGAGCACCTGCGCGACCGGCTTCTGCTGTTAAATGAAGATGGATTTAATCTGCGGCGGCTGAAATGTATCTGTGTCGCCTGAGCTCTTCCTCACGGCTCTCCGTGACCCAAATCTACTTAGCGAGTCTCTCGTCGGCCGTGTTTCCCGCAGGAGGGCCGTTTTAGAGCTGCGCGTTTGCCGTATCTCACTCTATGAATTCTGCTAACAAACACAATGCGTTTCAGTGAGAACAGACAAATGAGTCTCCCTGGTTTTCTCCTCCAGACGGATTGTGGGATAACGCTTGTGCAGAACTCTTCTGTCAAACGCTGCATAATGGCTGTGCTGCCGCAGACCGCGGGGTATCGATCGGCGGAGGCTGAGCAATCAAATGAAACAAGCATTAATTATGTAGCGGTGAGCTGCAAACCGCCGGCCGATCTGATGCTTTAAATAGTTCAACCAGCACAAACTCCTCATCCCAACCCTCCGCTCCTCGTTAGGGATCACGCTCATTAGCCGGAGGTCACAGATCCAACACTTTCAATTAAATTAGTTTTTTACAATACTTAGGTCGCTTTTTCTACACTCTCACACAGTGATCACAGCACCGGTCTGTGTGAGCTGAGGGTCATTTATCACTGCTTTGGCACAAAATACATTCAATAACAACATCTCACTCAAACACAAACACCAGTAAAACTTTATGAACTTTACAGGCACATGTTTACATGCTCTTTTCAAAACTGTTAAACTTAAGTTCAAAACGTAACAAAACACAAAAATGAATAAGACAGAAATTTGCAACATTTTTTTACAGTAATACCATATTGATATATATTCTGGATCTAAAAAATCAAATACTATCAAAGAAACTAGATGTGACTGCACCTACACATCACCATCCATTCAAAAGGGGAAACCTAGGAATAATTTTGTACTGTAATGTAAACGTGTAATATTTACCGCAGTGAAGAGCGTCACTCGTGTAGAGAAATCATTGTACCTGTTGTTCGTGTTTTATGAGTTTGTTGGGTGAAACCTTTGCTAGTTTTGAAGAACGAGTTGATTTGAGACATGAATGAAGTGTTTTGGTAGTTTTAGTGCATTTGAATGTGAGATGAACTGCTGTGAAGATGAAAGTGTGTTAGGAGAAGTGTGTGAAGAGTTTAGAAAAAGTGACTCAAGTATTGAGAAATGTGTCCTAGTGAATGTGAAAAACTGTAATGTACTATATTTTAGTTCAATAATATTGTTTTTAAATGCTATATTTAATGGTACTAAAGAATATTCACCTCTAAATTATGCACCATTAATGTATCAAATAAAAAAAATAGAAAAAAAACACATTTCATGTTTTTCCAGTTTATGCAGTATTTAATTCAAAAATAGAACAAAACTATTTAACTCTTTCCCCGCTGTAAGGATTCTTCAGGAGGTCACAAATTGGTGCATTAAAAAATAAATTCTAAACTCAACTCAACTCTCTCACATTTCCCATAATTCCCATCAGAAGATATAAAGGACATCAGAAAATGCCACGCCCTTTTAATACCAGGCCTTTGTTCCAGCCTGTTTGAGCCACAGGTAAGATACACAATCATTCAAACTAAAGTAATTAAAACGTTAAACCCATATCTTTGTCTAGTTGTGGTTTCATTCACTCACTGGCGTGTGCTCTAGTAATGAATTACTGCCGCTGTCGCTCTTCGATCGCACATAAAGAGACAGTGTACAGTAGCACCTCTGGTACAAATCATTTTACAGAAACAAAGTAAATACTAGGAGTGTGAATCGTCACTGGTCTCACGATTCAATTCGATTACGATTATCATGTCAACGATTCGATTCAATATCGCGATGCGTTGCACCCTCAATTTTCACTATTACTGCACATGGATACTTGTCTGGCTATCACCAGACCAAGCTCAATTTAAGATTGAACATTGGTCTGGGGAGTCTGCTCTGTATTTTCTACTGCACAAGAGGCTGATAAACGAGCATAATTCAAATAACTCTGAACGCAATTGGATAGTCCTTCAACCAATCAGACCACAAGAGGCGTGATCAACAAGCAACGGCCCATCGCTTCTCTATCCGTCATCGTGTTAAACCCGCCAATAGCGCGCCAGGTGGATAAGCCAGTCCGTGATTGGTTCCCGCAAAAGTGTAACAGAAGCAGTAGAAATGAATGTACAGGTTTCCAGACTGAGTTGCAGGGAGAAATCAAATCGCCGGCAGATCAAGCTGGGTTTACCCAGTCTACATGGATACATTTCCGTCAATGAATACAAACAGTCAGATATATGACCTCCCTTTTTATTTTATCTGCTTCATGAAAGTACACTTCCTGAATGAACACTTCCATCAAACACAACTTCAGTCTGAACACAACAGACGACAGGAGCATTTAGAACTAATAAAAACTAGTAAATAGGCTACTAAAAGCGCATGAAACTGTCAAGTAGTGTACTTAAGTTACAATAACGCTCACACACACACTCACACACATACTCGCACGCGCTCGCAAGGACACACACACAACACTCGCGAGCACTCGCAAGCACACACACACACTCACACACTCGCTCGCATGCTGTAAATGTTAAAATAGTGGGTGCATTTTGTATTACTCACTTTTGTGTTTCGCCTCCCTCCACCATTTTACGCTAGCACGAGAAGCTCGTACGCGGCGAATGACGTCAGAGACACATCAGTAGGCTATAATCAATTATGGTCCATTACTGCATCGATGCAAAGATTCATTTCAACACCACTAATAAATACATAGAAATTGATAAACAAGCAGACAAAGAAAAAAACATTAATCCCTCAAAGCAAATGAAATATAAATTTCTCATACAAAAAAATTAATAAAAAGAAGAAAACTAGAACCATTCAAATGAAATATTTATTATGTGTGGCCTTAGCCATCACACCCGCCATTGACGGAATTTTCCGGCTAACCATGTGTCCACTGTTATAAGGTAGGGGGCGCTAATACACATCACCTGCAAGAGTACAGAATCTCCAGATCAAAACACAGGTGAAGAAGAAGCAGAAACGAGTGATAGATGTAAAATAACACGATCATCAAACGTTAACCCTTAAATGCATACCTCGGGTCTTTATCGACCCGGGACGTCATTCACTACCCTCCTCCTCATTCATTTTTTAAAGTTAGACATCAACCTTCTTAGTATTCCTCAATCAATTAATTATAAACAATATAAAAAGAAAGAAAATCATAAAATTATTAAATGAATGCCTGTTTTCCCATTCATTTTTTGTAAACAATTGTATAGGGTCGCTAACGACCCGAGGTGTGTATCAGTGTACGTATATTTTTTTTCTGCACAGCAATAATTGAATCTTTGATGATGGACTAAGTGCAATTCACCTTTATTCCACAAGGTGGTGATGTCTGATACACAATGATGAAGTGATGTTTCACTCATAGTTACTACACGCAGAAAACAAAAGAATAGTAAGTATCATCCGCAAAACGTGATTTACACGAAGTGATTTACTGCACAGCAAGGACTGAACGCACGTGTCACTGTCACTTGATGATGGATCTGGTGATCTGCTCAACGATCAAAATATTGATTTTGAAGATGTTGAAAATGATAGTTTTGAGAATATGATCTCAAACATATTCTCAAAACTAACATTTGCTGAATGTACTGGGAAATGAGCTCTGACGAGGACAGTGATGATGGTATAAAACATCTGCTCAAACTGAACCCTTCCAAAATATGCTTTATTTTATTCTTCTGTAATTGTTACTCTAATACCAGGGGAGTTTTATATTATCGCGACAGGTAGAGATCCATCTGTGTTAGATGTGGATCCGGGTCACTAAAGACCCGAATATGTAAGAATGATTGGCGAAACATTTATGCATTTAAAGGTTAAACAGCATATAAATCAAAACGGCCTAATGTTATGAATGAAACATCGCTCTAGGACTGAAGCTTTGAGGTGTTGATGGACTCGTCTTTGATCGTCGCTCTGAATCCCATCCAGACAATCCCATCCCTTTGACAAAAACATGTTTTTCTCAGCTTTTTGAGTGAAATGTTGCGTTTTTATGAAACTTACCACATTCAAGTGTTGATAAAAAAAGAATGCATGAAGCTAGAATAAAATGTTTTTTTAGATACGTCAGCATGATGAAAAAAACACAATTTTTATTTAAAACAATTATTTGTCAATTGCAACAAAAGTGCAATGCTTCTCAATTACACAGAGAAGTCGGCTCTGCGAGAGTTTCCCAGACATCGGTTCATGCGGCGCGAGTGTGAGGCGAAGTCTGCTGCAGGACAAGAGAAGTACGCTTCATAGAGACTCAAGTGTCTCTCTATTACATTTGATATGACACAATAAAAGAGCGCATTTAAGAGTCATCACAAACCCTCAAAAATAATACATGAAACATGAAATATTAGCACCTGCCGAGACGTTTAACTCCACTTCTAGACATACACTCGTGAACTTCCCTAAGCACTTCCCCGCCGTCATTTTGAAGTGTGTTGACTTCATCAAGTGGACGAGAGAAGTTTGTTAGGACAGACCCTTGACCCCTCGATTTATATGTACACTTCAGGCAGATCCATAGACCACAATGCAACATGACTGTGAGGTCACAACAGCAATGCCGTACATCCGAGAGAACGAGACGGAGAGGAGTTAGCAAGGGAAGGACTTAAACACACACACACACACACACATCAGAGATGTCACACAAACATGAACACATGAGCATATTTATAATACAAACACATTACAGAAGACAAAGCCACGAGAGAGAAGTGTCTCCACAGAGGCTTTGTGCTGAAACGGCTCATTAATCAAAGTTTGTTGTGTAATGATGTGTGTTGTGTTCAGAGGCTTTAATGTACAATCTCTGCATCCGAGAGGATTCATGTCCGACTCTTGTTTGCTGTAATAAATGAGCCAGTGATGCTTTATAGGTATTTATCTTACAATCAAGGCTCAGTGTAAACGTCTCTCTGATGAGTCTCACAGCCTCGATAAGTGATTCACGTTCATTTAAAGCGCATCTGAACGAGGCAGGATTACGGATAAACGTATGACATAAAGCACTGTGGATCTCTCGCGTTCACAGCGCGTCACAAATGAAACGGGTTCTTGTTGTTCTGCCTTTGACAAACTCTTTTTGTGTGGTTCTAATGCATAATTAACCCAGAGTTCAGAGCAGAACCAGCGCTGATGTCATTTGACCCATAAACACTTCATTCTCTCTGGGGTTTGACTGCATGACTCATGCAAAACAATCAGCTCAATTATGCTCAACAAAGAGACAGGTATGACCAATACGACACGGTTTACACGCTGCATTCTCTATCTGAGCTGCTATCTTCCCAATCAGACTCCGTTTAGATTATAACACTGAGGAGCATTGAATCGTACGGCCCAGAATAACCCGCACACATGTCAGTTGTGTTCTGTGAGGAGAGGAGCCGCTGATAGCAGCTGTCGGTGTGTAACGCAGCTCGTGCGGCTCCAGCTGAGCGGAGCGTCCCAAACTCACTGTGAAATAACTGCAGTCTTCACTGTGTGAGAGTCACAATCAAAGCCATGCAAATGAGACAGAAATGAGCTTCCGGCGACACGACTGACGGAGGAGCTGAGGAAATCACACGCATGCGTTCGGATCACGTGTGTATCTTCTGTTTTCTAAATCATTCATTACATTCTTAAAGTCTATTATTGGAAATCAATATATTTTACATTTTAGGCTTTTATTCACATATGAACATTTATCAGTTATGGTAAGTTTGAACCAATGAGGTTTGTTCACGTGCGTCCAGAAGGTTCGGTTGAGCTTCTGTTTATGTTCACTGGTCAGTGTTTATATGTTAATAAAAGCCTGTTCAGCACATCCCACATCCCACAGATCACAGTCAACACCTCAAACTCGTTGTTGTGCTCCTCAAACCATTCCTGAACCATTTTTGCTTTGTGGCAGGAGCATTATCCTGCTGAAAGAGCCACAGCCACCAGGGAATACCGTTTCAATGAAAGGGTGTACATAGTCTGCAACAATGCTTAGGTAGGTGGTACGTGTCAAAGTAACATCCACATGGATGGCAGGACCCAAGGTTTCCCAGCAGAACATTGCCCAAAGCATCACACTGCCTCCGCCGGCTTGCCTTCTTCCCATAGTGCATCCTGGTGCCATGTGTTCCCCAGGTAAGCCACGCACACGCACCCGGCCATCCACGTGACGTAAAAGAAAACGTGATTCATTAGACCAGGGCACCTTCTTCCATTGCTCCGTGGTCCAGTTCTGATGCTCACGTGCCACTGTTAGTGCTTTCGGCGGTGGACAGGGGTCAGCATGGGCACCCTGACTGGTCTGCGGCTATGCAGCCCCATACGCAACAAACTGCGATGCACTGTGTATTCTGACACCTTTCTATCAGAACCAGCATTAACTTCTTGAGCAATTTGAGCTCCAGTAGCTCGTCTGTTTGATCGGACCACACGGGCCAGCCTTCGCTCCCCACGTGCATCAATGAGCCTTGGCCGCCCATGACCCTGTCTCCGGTTCACCACTGTTCCTTCCTTGGAGCACTTTTGATAGATACTGACCACTGCAGACCGGGAACACCCCACAAGAGCTGCAGTTTTGGGGATGCTCTGACCCAGTCGTCTAGCCATCACAATTTGGCCCTTGTCAAACTCGCTCAAATCCTTACGCTTGCCCATTTTTCCTGCTTCTAACACATCAACTTTGAGGACAAAATGTTCACTTGCTGCCTAATATATCCCACCCACTAACAGGTGCCGTGATGAAGAGATAATCAGTGTTATTCACTTCACCTGGTCATTCATAATGTTATGCCTGATTGGTGTATAATATATTCATCATATAAAGCGATCGAGTCTCTTTAGAAAATGTGGACTAAACCGCTCAATTCATATGGATTTGTTTTACGATCTCTTTATGAACTTGGTAGTTGCGTAGACTCTCAATGGAGGGACAGAAATCTCTCAGATTTCATTAAAATATCTCCATTTGTGTTTTACAGGTTTGGAACATCATGAGGGCGAGTAAATAATGACATTTTTGGTGAACTAACCCTTCAAGTCATAATTCATATCATCATGATTTGAACAAGATGAAAGCTCAAAACTACTTAGCAACCATCCATTACATCCTAGCAACCACAGAGCGCTAACCCCCATCATGTCTCGTGTGAAACGGCGCTCACATTCCTGCAGGATCCGTCCAGATCTCTGACACGCTCATATTATAATGTGTTCAGAGCTGTACTGCTCTCGCGGCATAAAACAACAAAACAACCTGTGCGTTCTGCTCTGTTCACTGCGCTCTTTCTCTCGTTTCCTCCGACATTAAATCAGAACGAGTCTGAGGACATTAAACTGTTGCAGGAAGTCTGGATTTATTCGCTAAGCCTGTGAAATACGGTTGCTTTAATTAAAACTCCCGACGGAAGGGAGACGCTACACGGAGAGAAGAGACCAGAACAGAGAAGGAGATTAAGACGAGAGAGTGAAAGAAAAGCAGGAATAAAGGAGGAAACAATCAAGGTGATGAAGAGAGAATAACAATGAGTGTGAGACTCAAATGATAAAAAGTTCAGGATGAAAAGAAAAATGTACTTTTAAAGTAGCAGAAGGAGATCAATGGCTACGTTTCAGTTTAACTCATGCACAGAATTGGAATATGGTATAAAACATCTGCAAATAAAGCAGCGTTTCTATCCCATGTGTTCAAGAAAACAAAATCATCTCGAAATATCAGTCGCTGTGAGGCGATTGGTCCACTGGTTAGTCCAGTTATCCAATCACAGCCTCTCCTGGGTCACCTGAGGTCGAGGGATCTTGCGGTTTCCATCCAGTATTTGTTTATTCAATATCCCAAAATGCACATAAAAACAGGGGGATGGAAACGGAGCTAATGACAGATTCTGAAGCAGACGCTCACTTCTGAGTCTGAACAGCAGAACCGCGATTACAATTAGACTGTAAGACGGAGGGACCATGTGAGCGGAATCAGACATAACACCCAGATTTTCACAGTTCTGGATGGGTTGATGAGATACTGGAAAACTCACAGGGAAAGTCAGTGGGGATTATCTAGCAGTGACGGGGTTCCATAATAATGATCTCAGTTTTGTCCATAGTTTCAGAAAGTTGGAGTTCAGCCATTCTTTTATTTCATTCACACAAGCAGAAATTTCATCAATTTGAGTGGATAGAGCAGGCTTACAGATAGTATAGATCTGAATGTCATCAGTGTAGAAATTACAGTTAAAATGTGGATGATGAATAATAACTGAACCCTGAGGGACACCATGATTCAGTCGGAGATCGAAATCACACATTTATATTTGACAAAACTGATGTTTGACACTCATGGAGAATTTACCTCAGAGATGTGAGAAACACACACACACACACACACACACACACACAGACTCACACATGTTTGTTTTTGTGAATTGTGGGGACATTCCATAGGCGTAATGGTTTTTATACCGTACAAACCGTATTTTCTATCCTCCTACACTACCCCTACCCCTAAACCTACCCATCACACACACACACACACACACACTACCCCTATCCCTAAACCTACCCATCACAGGAAACTGCACATTTTTACTTTCTCAAAAAAAAAACTCATTCTGTGTGATTTATAATCCTTTTGAAGAATGGGGAAACTGGTAATGTGCTCATAAGTCACCCTGTCCTTGTAATACCTGTGTCATACCCATGTCATTATACAAGTTTGTGACACACACACACACTCAGTCACTCACTCACACTCACACACACACTTTTGAGAACTCAACACTGAAAGCTGTGGATCATTCAGTCTTTTAAACCCCTTTAAGCACTTTCACTGTGTGCTGCTTTGTTTCCAAGAAACAAGTTGAGTTAAATAATTATGCCTTGTAATGCACTTTATAATGCATCTCATGAATAATTGTCACCACAGTTATAATACATTATAATACTTTAGAAAGTATAATGCATTAATACACGATAAACGACCAATTCCAGATGTAACAAGGAATCTGCAAATATTATAATGCATTTTAAGTGTGGTTACAAGCGTCTGCATCTACTGTTCATATAATTTCAGACTCAAGTCACAGAGATGAGCTATAAATATAAATGTGATTTTCTAAAATCTCTCTGTACTGGTTTAATTGTACAAACACTGTTCTCAAACTTTAGTGCTCAGATTTATTCCGATGATGATTGTTTCCTAGCAACTGATTCCTGCGGAGGTGAAGCTGCTGAATTCATCATCACTGAACTTCATAATGTGGAGAAAAGCTGCGACACTCAGCCTGATGCACACACACACACAGACTCACACACATCAGACTGAACACTGAACGTAAGAGGGCAGGTATAATGCATGATAAAGCAGCAGAACAGCAGCAATCCTGTGATGAGGCGAAGCTGATGCACACGAGGACAGAAGATCAGACACATCACACTATATCTTCTGAAAAGAGATTCCAAATGTTCTTAATGAAATATTAATGCAGCAAACTGAAGTAAAAATAACTGATCAATAACTGATGCAACTGCACAGCGTGACAGAATCAGCTCGGCTCCATGATAATGTGCTGCTGATCGATGCAAAATATGAAATTATGCAAAATAATGAAGGACGGTTTTCATCCTGTGATGATGTGTTCGCATGAGTTATGAGTTTAAATGATGTTAAAAGCTTCAGTCAGAACTCAAACTAAAAGAAAATTACAGTTATTCTGGAAACACTTTATAATAAGGTTTGATAACATTAGTTAACATGAACTAACAATGAACAATACTTCTAAAGCATTTATTAATCTTAATGTTAATTTCAACATTATTAATACATTATTAAAATAAAAAGTTGAATCTGTTAATAATATGTGACAAATGCATTGGTCATTGTTGGTTAATGTCACTTAACGCATAAACTAATGGGAGCTTATTTTATCCCTCGTGTTAAGTTGTGGGTCAATTTGACCCGTTTTGATTTTTAATTTGTCAGAAATATCAGTTAACCTATGTTTTTTTTTTCTTTAAATTGTGTGACTTTTTCTGATTTAGGGTTATGAACATGCATGCAAAGTTTCAACATGCTGATGTGTTTTGACACATACACACACAATTACTGTTACGTTCGTGATGTTCGCGGGTCAATTTGACCCGCATATTTTAATGTTCTAAGGCAACTGTACAGACCCAAAATAATAACATTTCTTGGTTATATTTTGTTATTTTATTTTTTTACTAACCTGTGAAGCTAAAAAGGAGCTTTTCCCCACTTATTTTATTACAGAAATATTTTTTTGTATGCCAAAAATGGTAAAAATGAGCTATAATTTCTTTTTTCAAACTATCTGAAATACTATCTAACCTACATTGTTTTTCTTGAAATTTTGTGACTTTTTCTCATTTAGGGTCATGAACATGCATGCAAAGTTTCAACACGCTGATGCGTTGTGAAATGTGCATACAGAGATTTTATACACTCTTGCTGTTCGTGGGTCAATTTGACCCATATAGACAGATGTTCAAAAGCATCTGTACAGACTTAAAACACAAAACACTTCTGTGCTGTGTGTCAGAGCTCTTCAACTCTAGTCCTGCAGTGCCAGTGTCTTGCTGAGTTTAACAACATTTTATTTTCAAAGTTTGTGAAAATAAAAAGTTGTTTTACCTGTTAACTGTCTGTCCCACTTTTTTGAGCATAGACTTGAAATGACTTTTCTAACTTAAATTGTTCTTGAATCTTGAATACTTCAGAGCACAGACTTGAGTTTGTTATCTTTTTAAAGGGAACACTTCACAGATCATTGCAGAAGCAAAGAAACGTTGTAAAAGTAAAGTTTAAAAAAGTTATAGAAGTTTACATTTATGAAAATGTAAAATATATAAAATATACATTTTACAAAACATGTTAGCTCTAAAACTTCAAGAAAATCAAAGCTAAATATCTGAACAAGTTCTGTGCCAAATTTTAGGCTGATATCTCAAAAAAAGAACTTTCAGTAAGATTATTGTGTGCGCAGTACCAAACTTCTCCACTAGATGACATCCACACACACACACACACACACACACAGAGAGAGAGAGAGAGATACACACATCCAGACTCCACCATGACCATAAGAACTCTTCCATTTCCATATACACTCACCTAAAGGATTATTAGGAACACCATACTAATACTGTGTTTGACCCCCTTTCGCCTTCAGAACTGCCTTAATTCTACGTGGCATTGATTCAACAAGGTGCTGAAAGCATTCTTTAGAAATGTTGGCCCATATTGATAGGATAGCATCTTGCAGTTGATGGAGATTTGTGGGATGCACATCCAGGGCACGAAGCTCCCGTTCCACCACATCCCAAAGATGCTCTATTGGGTTGAGATCTGGTGACTGTGGGGGCCATTTTAGTACAGTGAACTCATTGTCATGTTCAAGAAACCAATTTGAAATGATTGGAGCTTTGTGACATGGTGCATTATCCTGCTGGAAGTAGCCATCAGAGGATGGGTACATGGTGGTCATAAAGGGATGGACATGGTCAGAAACAATGCTCAGGTAGGCCGTGGCATTTAAACGATGCCCAATTGGCACTAAGGGGTCTAAAGTGTGCCAAGAAAACATCCCCCACACCATTACACCACCACCACCAGCCTGCACAGTGGTAACAAGGCATGATGGATCCATGTTCTCATTCTGTTTACGCCAAATTCTGACTCTACCATCTGAATGTCTCAACAGAAATCGAGACTCATCAGACCAGGCAACATTTTTCCAGTCTTCAACTGTCCAATTTTGGTGAGCTTGTGCAAATTGTAGCCTCTTTTTCCTATTTGTAGTGGAGATGAGTGGTACCCGGTGGGGTCT
>CM077188.1:7500-17500 GCA_039654105.1 Coreius guichenoti | reverse complement strand
GTATAAAGTAAACACAGAGATGTGTATAAAGTAAACAGAGATGTGTATAAAGTAAACACAGAGATGTGTATAAAGTAAACACAGAAATATGTATAAAGTACAGAGAGATGTGTATAAAGTAAACAGAGATGTGTATAAAGTAAACACAGAGATGTGTATAAAGTAAACAGAGATGTGTATAAAGTAAATACAGAGATATGTATAAAGTAAACAGAGATGTGTATAAAGTAAACACAGAGATGTGTATAAAGTAAACACAGAGATGTGTATAAAGTAAACACAGAAATATGTATAAAGTACAGAGAGATGTGTATAAAGTAAACAGAGACGTGTATAAAGTAAACACAGAGATGTGTATAAAGTAAACAGAGATGTGTATAAAGTAAATACAGAGATATGTATAAAGTAAATACAGAGATGTGTATAAAGTAAACAGAGACGTGTATAAAGTAAACACAGAGATGTGTATAAAGTAAACAGAGATGTGTATAAAGTAAACAGAGATGTGTATAAAGTAAACAGAGATGTGTATAAAGTAAATACAGAGATGTGTATAAAGTAAATACAGAGATATGTATAAAGTAAACACAGAAATATGTATAAAGTACAGAGAGATGTGTATAAAGTAAACAGAGATGTGTATAAAGTAAACACAGAAATATGTATAAAGTACAGAGAGATGTGTATAAAGTAAACAGAGATGTGTATAAAGTAAACACAGAGATGTGTATAAAGTAAACAGAGATATGTATAAAGTAAACAGAGATGTGTATAAAGTAAACACAGAAATATGTATAAAGTACAGAGAGATGTGTATAAAGTAAACAGAGATGTGTATAAAGTAAACACAGAGATGTGTATAAAGTAAACAGAGATGTGTATAAAGTAAACACAGAGATGTGTATAAAGTAAACACAGAAATATGTATAAAGTACAGAGAGATGTGTATAAAGTAAACAGAGATGTGTATAAAGTAAACACAGAGATGTGTATAAAGTAAACAGAGATGTGTATAAAGTAAACACAGAGATGTGTATAAAGTAAACACAGAGATGTGTATAAAGTACAGAGAGATGTGTATAAAGTAAACAGAGAGATATGTATAAAGTAAACAGAGAGATGTGTATAAAGTAAACACAGAGATGTGTATAAAGTAAACACAGAGATATGTATAAAGTAAACAGAAAGATGTGTATAAAGTACAGAGAGATGTGTATAAAGTAAACAGAGAGATGTGTATAAAGTAAACACAGAGATGTGTATAAAGTAAACAGAGATGTGTATAAAGTAAACACAGAGATGTGTATAAAGTAAACAGAGATGTGTATAAAGTAAACACAGAGATGTGTATAAAGTAAACAGAGATGTGTATAAAGTAAACACAGAGATGTGTATAAAGTAAACACAGAAATATGTATAAAGTACAGAGAGATGTGTATAAAGTAAACAGAGATGTGTATAAAGTAAACACAGAGATGTGTATAAAGTAAACAGAGATGTGTATAAAGTAAACACAGAGATGTGTATAAAGTAAACACAGAGATGTGTATAAAGTACAGAGAGATGTGTATAAAGTAAACAGAGAGATATGTATAAAGTAAACAGAGAGATGTGTATAAAGTAAACACAGAGATGTGTATAAAGTAAACACAGAGATATGTATAAAGTAAACAGAAAGATGTGTATAAAGTACAGAGAGATGTGTATAAAGTAAACAGAGAGATGTGTATAAAGTAAACACAGAGATGTGTATAAAGTAAACACAGAGATGTGTATAAAGTAAACAGAGAGATGTGTATAAAGTAAACAGAGATGTGTATAAAGTAAACAGAGAGATGTGTATAAAGTAAACACAGAGATGTGTATAAAGTAAACACAGAGATGTGTATAAAGTAAACACAGAGATGTGTATAAAGTAAACAGAAAGATGTGTATAAAGTACAGAGAGATGTGTATAAAGTAAACACAGAGATGTGTATAAAGTAAACAGAGAGATTTGTATAAAGTAAATACAGAGATATGTATAAAGTAAACAGAGAGATGTGTATAAAGTAAATACAGAGATATGTATAAAGTAAACAGAGATGTGTATAAAGTAAACACAGAAATATGTATAAAGTACAGAGAGATGTGTATAAAGTAAACACAGAGATGTGTATAAAGTAAACACAGAGATGTGTATAAAGTACAGAGAGATGTGTATAAAGTAAACAGAGAGATATGTATAAAGTAAACACAGAGATGTGTATAAAGTAAACACAGAGATGTGTATAAAGTAAACAGAAAGATGTGTATAAAGTAAACAGAGAGATTTGTATAAAGTAAATACAGAGATATGTATAAAGTAAACAGAGAGATGTGTATAAAGTAAATACAGAGATATGTATAAAGTAAACAGAGATGTGTATAAAGTAAACACAGAAATATGTATAAAGTACAGAGAGATGTGTATAAAGTAAACACAGAGATGTGTATAAAGTAAACACAGAGATGTGTATAAAGTACAGAGAGATGTGTATAAAGTAAACAGAGAGATATGTATAAAGTAAACACAGAGATGTGTATAAAGTAAACACAGAGATGTGTATAAAGTAAACAGAGAGATGTGTATAAAGTAAACAGAGAGATGTGTATAAAGTACAGAGAGATGTGTATAAAGTAAACAGAGAGATGTGTATAAAGTAAACAGAGAGATGTGTATAAAGTAAACAGAGAGATTTGTATAAAGTAAACACAGAGATGTGTATAAAGTAAACAGAGAGATTTGTATAAAGTAAATACAGAGATATGTATAAAGTAAACAGAGATGTGTATAAAGTAAACACAGAAATATGTATAAAGTACAGAGAGATGTGTATAAAGTAAACACAGAGATGTGTATAAAGTAAACACAGAGATGTGTATAAAGTACAGAGAGATGTGTATAAAGTAAACAGAGAGATATGTATAAAGTAAACACAGAGATGTGTATAAAGTAAACACAGAGATGTGTATAAAGTAAACAGAGAGATGTGTATAAAGTAAACAGAGAGATGTGTATAAAGTACAGAGAGATGTGTATAAAGTAAACAGAGAGATGTGTATAAAGTAAACAGAGAGATGTGTATAAAGTACAGAGAGATGCGTATAAGGTAAACACAGAGATGTGTATAAAGTAAACACAGAGATGTGTATAAAGTACAGAGAGATGTGTATAAAGTAAACAGAGAGATGTGTATAAAGTAAACAGAGAGATGTGTATAAAGTAAACAGAGATGTGTATAAAGTAAACACAGAGATGTGTATAAAGTACAGAGAGATGTGTATAAAGTAAACAGAGAGATGTGTATAAAGTAAACAGAGAGATGTGTATAAAGTAAACAGAGAGATGTGTATAAAGTAAACACAGAGATGTGTATAAAGTACAGAGAGATGTGTATAAAGTAAACAGAGAGATGTGTATAAAGTAAACAGAGATGTGTATAAAGTAAACAGAGAGATGTGTATAAAGTAAACACAGAGATGTGTATAAAGTACAGAGAGATGCGTATAAGGTACAGAGAGATGTGTATAAAGTAAACACAGAGATGTGTATAAAGTACAGAGAGATGTGTATAAAGTACAGAGAGATGTGTATAAAGTAAACAGAGATGTGTATAAAGTAAACACAGAGATGTGTATAAAGTACAGAGAGATGTGTATAAAGTACAGAGAGATGTGTATAAAGTAAACAGAGATGTGTATAAAGTAAACACAGAGATGTGTATAAAGTAAACACAGAGATGTGTATAAAGTACAGAGAGATGTGTATAAAGTAAACAGAGAGATGTGTATAAAGTACACAGAGATGTGTATAAAGTAAACAGAGAGATGTGTATAAAGTACAGAGAGATGTGTATAAAGTAAACAGAGAGATGTGTATAAAGTAAACAGAGAGATGTGTATAAAGTAAACAGAGAGATTTGTATAAAGCAAACACAGAGATGTGTATAAAGTAAACAGAGAGATTTGTATAAAGTAAATACAGAGATATGTATAAAGTAAACAGAGATGTGTATAAAGTAAACACAGAAATATGTATAAAGTACAGAGAGATGTGTATAAAGTAAACACAGAGATGTGTATAAAGTAAACACAGAGATGTGTATAAAGTACAGAGAGATGTGTATAAAGTAAACAGAGAGATGTGTATAAAGTAAACACAGAGATGTGTATAAAGTAAACAGAGAGATGTGTATAAAGTAAACAGAGAGATGTGTATAAAGTACAGAGAGATGTGTATAAAGTAAACAGAGAGATGTGTATAAAGTAAACAGAGAGATGTGTATAAAGTACAGAGAGATGCGTATAAGGTAAACACAGAGATGTGTATAAAGTAAACACAGAGATGTGTATAAAGTACAGAGAGATGTGTATAAAGTAAACAGAGAGATGTGTATAAAGTAAACAGAGAGATGTGTATAAAGTAAACAGAGATGTGTATAAAGTAAACACAGAGATGTGTATAAAGTACAGAGAGATGTGTATAAAGTAAACAGAGAGATGTGTATAAAGTAAACAGAGAGATGTGTATAAAGTAAACAGAGAGATGTGTATAAAGTAAACACAGAGATGTGTATAAAGTACAGAGAGATGTGTATAAAGTAAACAGAGAGATGTGTATAAAGTAAACAGAGATGTGTATAAAGTAAACAGAGAGATGTGTATAAAGTAAACACAGAGATGTGTATAAAGTACAGAGAGATGCGTATAAGGTACAGAGAGATGTGTATAAAGTAAACACAGAGATGTGTATAAAGTACAGAGAGATGTGTATAAAGTACAGAGAGATGTGTATAAAGTAAACAGAGATGTGTATAAAGTAAACACAGAGATGTGTATAAAGTACAGAGAGATGTGTATAAAGTACAGAGAGATGTGTATAAAGTAAACAGAGATGTGTATAAAGTAAACACAGAGATGTGTATAAAGTACAGAGAGATGTGTATAAAGTAAACAGAGAGATGTGTATAAAGTAAACAGAGAGATGTGTATAAAGTACACAGAGATGTGTATAAAGTAAACAGAGAGATGTGTATAAAGTACAGAGAGATGTGTATAAGGTAAACACAGAGATGTGTATAAAGTAAACACAGAGATGTGTATAAAGTAAACACAGAGATGTGTATAAGGTAAACACAGAGATGTGTATAAAGTAAACACAGAGATGTGTATAAAGTAAACACAGAGATGTGTATAAAGTAAACACAGAGATGTGTATAAAGTACAGAGAGATGTGTATAAAGTAAACAGAGAGATGTGTATAAAGTACACAGAGATGTGTATAAAGTAAACAGAGAGATGTGTATAAAGTACAGAGAGATGTGTATAAGGTAAACACAGAGATGTGTATAAAGTAAACACAGAGATGTGTATAAAGTAAACACAGAGATGTGTATAAAGTAAACACAGAGATGTGTATAAAGTAAACACAGAGATGTGTATAAAGTACAGAGAGATGTGTATAAAGTAAACAGAGAGATGTGTATAAAGTACACAGAGATGTGTATAAAGTAAACAGAGAGATGTGTATAAAGTACAGAGAGATGTGTATAAGGTAAACACAGAGATGTGTATAAAGTAAACACAGAGATGTGTATAAAGTAAACACAGAGATGTGTATAAAGTAAACACAGAGATGTGTATAAAGTACAGAGAGATGTGTATAAAGTAAACAGAGAGATGTGTATAAAGTACACAGAGATGTGTATAAAGTAAACAGAGAGATGTGTATAAAGTACAGAGAGATGTGTATAAGGTAAACACAGAGATGTGTATAAAGTAAACAGAGAGATATGTAAAGTAAACAGCTCATAAAGTCAGAGAATCTGCTCGTCCGGTCATTTCAGCGTTTACAGCCGCTAGTTCTATTGCCATCCAAATCAAGAATGTCATGTTTTTCTGGACACATGCTCTGCTGTGTTTGGTGGTGATTTATTTGCCATGAATGCACATCAATCAAAAAGCCATCTTGTAAACGCTTTCGTCCGCCATACAGAAACACATGGAGGCTTTATTACTGAAGTGCTGGAAACTGAAGGAGGAGAAGATTGTGTCACTAGAGAAGCAAAAGGAGAAAGTGTTGATTATATAATTATATCAGGACTTGACGCTCACTTTCTTAAAGTTGAAACATTTGGGAGCGCATTTAGAAACTTTAGGGACGCAACTATTTCTGCATTTATATATAAAACACACTGTCACAGATTTAGCCACACTAGTGTTATTTTAGTATCACTGAGACTTTTGTTAATATTTTGAATTCAATTTATTTCTGCTTTCATTTTCATTTTAGTTAAAAGTTTTAGTAAATCTGTTGTTTTTGTCTTTTTTATTAACTTTTATTTCAGCTTTAGTCTGGTACATCAGGTTAATGAAACTAAATGAAAATAAGAAAAGTTTAAGTTTTATTTCATGTCAGTTAACATTTATTTATTTCAAGTAAAGAGATTATTTTATGGTTTTAGTTTTTGTTAACTATAATAACACTGACACTAGTAAAATCTATATATTTAATAATATGTGTAAAATAATGTTCTCAGTCTTTCCTGTGACGGGGCATCCCAGACAGAAGATACAACAGTTTACTTTAAATTAAATGGAAATTAAATTAAATTACATACAGTTTGTGTAACCAGGCAGTAGAAACTGGACACACGTGACTTATTTAATAAACCGAAAAGAGGTGTGTGAACTCGCAAGTACGATGTCACGTAAAGTTTTTGCTCTGGTCCCCTCCCCGTTAAAAGGAGTGATGAGATACTTAGCAGACTATCATCACTCAATGGCTGGTTGTCTAAGTGGTGTCCGCAAAATAACATAGGGTTCATAGATAATTGGAAAAGCTTTTGGGGCAGACCTGACCTGTTGAAAAAGATGGTATTCATCCTTCCTGGGATGGTGCCGCTCTTCTCTCTAGTAATTTGGCACATAGTCTTAGAGCTAAACCTTGACTAACTGGGGCCCAGGTCAGGAAGCAGATGGACTGGCTTACCCGACCGCCTGCTAGCTGTCTCACGTCACAGAAGTCAGATAAATCCCAGCACATAGAGACTCTTTCACCTAGATATTATCACATAGAGACTGTGTCTGTTCCACGAATTAGTAAATACAAAAAACCATCAAAACCATTCAATGGTAAAAATTTAATTGATGTCCAACAAAAATAAAAAACAGATATAATACAGATGATCAAATGATAAAGCTCGGGCTGCTGAATATTCAATCCATTTCCTCAAAAGCGCTTATTGTTAATGATATGATTACAGATCATAACCTAGATGTGCTGTGTTTGACAGAAACCTGGCTAAAACCTGACGACTACATTACTTTAAATGAGTCCACCCCCCAAGATTATTGTTATAAACACGAGCCGCATCTGAAAGGTAAAGGGGGAGGTGTTGCTGTAATTTATAATAATATCTTCAGTATTACTCACAAGTCTAGTTTCAAATATAATTCATTTGAAGTTTTGGTGCTTTATGTAACGTTATGTAGTGTAAATGATAAATCCCGTTTGACATTTGTGCTGGCTACTGTATACAGGCCACCAGGGCACCATACAGACTTTACCAGAGAATTTGCTCTTAGTACTTAGTCTAGAGAATTTGTTAGTACTGGCTGCAGATAAAGTCCTAATTGACTCTCTTTTCCAGCACTTTAGACACCGTTGCTCCCCGGTGCTTAAAGAAGATTAAAGAAAATAGTCCAACGCTGTGGTACAACGAGCACACCCGGGCCCTTAAAACAGCAGCCAGAAAAATGGAGCGCAGCTGGAAGAAAACAAAACTGGAGGTTTTTCGTATTTCGTGGAAAGAGAGCATGATTGCATACAGAAAGGCCGTAAAAACTGCTAGATCTGCTTATTTCTCGACTCTCTTAGAAGAAAACAAACACAACCCTAGGTATTTATTCGATACAGTGGCTAAATTAACCAAAAATAAAGCTTCAACTTCTGATGTTTGTAAACAGCACAGCAGTAATGACTTTATGAACTTCTTTACTTGTAAGATTGATAATATTAGGAAAAAAGTATAACCATGCAGCTGTCTACTACAGTATCACATCAGACAGTGCATTGTAGTGTCACTGAGGAAAAATTACACTCATTCACTACTATAGGAGAAGAAGAATTGGCTAAACTCGTTAAATCATCTAAATCAACAACATGTATGCTCGACCCTATACCGACTAAACTACTAAAAGAGATGCTTCCAGAGGTCATAGATCCTCTTCTTAATATCATTAATTCATCCTTGACATTAGGATATGTACCGAAAAGTTGGCTATTATTAAACCACTTATTAAAAAAACGCAACTTGATCCTACAGAATTAGTCAATTACAGGCCAATCTCAGATCTACCCTTTCTGTCAAAAATACCAGAAAATACCAGTGTCCTCACAACTATGCTTCTTTTTAGAAAGAAATGGTATCTGTGATGATTTCCAGTCAGGATTTAGACCGTATCATAGTACTGCATTCGATACTATCGACCACAACATTCTTTTGAATAGACTCGAAAATTATGTTGGCATTAGTGGAATTGAATTGGCATGGTTTAAATCATACTTATCTGACCGTTATCAGTTTGTAGCAGTAAATGAAGAGATGTCACACCGATCACAAGTTCAGTATGGAGTACCGCAGGGCTCAGTGCTAGGACCGTTGCTCTTCACCCTGTACATGCTACCACTGGGAGATATTATTAGGAAGCATGGCGTTAGTTTTCATTGTTATGCTGACGATACTCAGCTCTATATTTCTTCACGCCCTGACGAAACTTACCAATTCACAAGATTAACAGAATGCATAGCTGATATAAAAATTGGATGACTAGTAATTTCCTGCAACTTAATTCAGAAAAAAACTGAATTTTTAATTATTAGACAAAAAAACTCCACCAGTAGTAACCTAGAATACTGTCTAACACTCGATGGCTGCTCTGTCAAGTCCTCGTCGTCAGTTAGGAACCTTGGTGTGCTCTTTGATACCAATCTCTCATTTGAAAGCCACGTTTCTAGCATCTGTAAAACTGCATTCTACCATCTTAAAAATATATCTAAATTACGGCACATGCTTTCAATGCAAAATGCTGAACAGTTAGTTCATGCGTTCATGACCTCAAGGCTAGATTATTGTAATGCTCTACTGGGTGGTTGCCCTGCTCACTTAATAAATAAACTGCAGCTGGTCCAAAACGCAGCAGCTCGAGTTCTTACTAGAACCAGGAAGTAGACCTGGTGACCATATTAGCCCGGTTCTGGCAGCACTGCATTGGCTCCCTATTAAACATCGTATACATTTTAAAATCTTGCTGATTACTTACAAAGCACTAAATTGTTAGGCTGCATTAACTAGGTCAGCCGGAACCGGGAACACTTCCCATAACACCTGATGTACTCGTTACATCATAATCTACGCTAATGTTAGTCTCTCTGTTTATCCCGAGGTTTACTGCAGTCAGCCGGATCCGGGCCGTATCCAGATCAGATGGTGGACCTTAGGCTGGACATGACGAACGCATCCCTGAAGTGTCTGTAGAGACCGTGTCAATTAGTCTCCCCTCTGAAACTGCCTCATCGACACGTCATCAATAAACCTGTCTCCGGCGTGATGCCTCCGATCTTTCGAATATTCAGATCTAATATGACTTGAACTGGCACCCCGACTGAGCCTGGTTTCTCCCAAGGTTTATTTTTCTCCATTATGCCACCTAATGACTTTATGCCACCTAACTTGACTTGAAGCGTTCACATTTATTAATGAAATCAGAGCCTTTTGAAGTTTCGCCATTTATGTTTTTCCATCCCCAAAATATAAGACGCCTTAAAATGATCATTAAGACGCTTGTTATAGCATTTAAGGTATTGAAGACTTTTTACGATCTTACATTTAAGAAACTGATCCGCACACGTGCTCCAAAATACATTGTACAGTTCGCACACATCTATTTTTAGTCCGAGTGAAATGGTCGCACTGTC
>CM077187.1:38656591-38760418 GCA_039654105.1 Coreius guichenoti | reverse complement strand
AGAATCTACTAACTATCTAAAAAAACATAAGCCAATAGCGGCATATAGAAGGAACATCAACTTACTGGATAAATTAGTACAGAGCAAGATTCACACAGCACCTCCAAAAGGCCGTGTTGGAAAATGTAAATACTACACTCCAGCACAGTTAGTTGTGAGTAGGTTTTCTAAGAAAGTATTTCAGCTCCCTAGGTCCCTGTCCCATGAAACCCGCAATTGCATCTATCTTTTGTATTGCACCAAGTGCCACAAACAATATGTCGGTCAGACCAAAAATGAATTAAGAGTACGCATATATCAGCACGCACACAACATCACACACAAAATAGAAAAACGCAGACACGTGGTGCAGCATTTCCTATTGCATGATCTGACGGCCTTAAGGGTCACAGGCTTACAGGCTAACCCATCCTGGTCTCTCAGTGACCGACTCAAAGCTGAAGCATTATGGATCAAACGTTTAGACACACGCTTCCCCAGAGGTCTGAACGAAACCTAAGTCTCCATGTGGACTAGTGTGGTCAAAATCTCGACGGCGGACACCCCTCAGCCCTAAAACCTACCCATCACAACCACCTGCGTATCACCCCTGGACATCTGACCCCTCTCTACACCTAACCCTACCCATCTCACCCCTGGACATCTGACCCCTCTCTACATCTAACCCTACCCATCTCACCCCTGGACATCTGACCCCTCTCTACACCTAACCCTACCCATCTCACCCCTGGACATCTGACCCCTCTCTACACCTAACCCTACCCATCTCACCCCTGGACATCTGACCCCTCTCTACACCTAACCCTACCCATCTCACCCCTGGACATCTGACCCCTCTCTACACCTAACCCTACCCATCTCACCCCTGGACATCTGACCCCTCTCTACACCTAACCCTACCCATCTCACCCCTGGACATCTGACCCCTCTCTACACCTAACCCTACCCATCTCACCCCTGGACATCTGACCCCTCTCTATACCTAACCCTACCCATCTCACCCCTGGACATCTGACCCCTCTCTACACCTAACCCTACCCATCTCACCCCTGGACATCTGACCCCTCTCTACACCTAACCCTACCCATCTCACCCCTGGACATCTGACCCCTCTCTATACCTAAACCTACCCATTGTAGCCTTACTCTTATATTTTCATCCTTTTACTGTCTATGGCAGACAGGCTGACCTCTTGACCTTCCAGTGTTCAGGGGGGATTTTAAGACCTAAAAACTAAACACAGGTCATATTAAAACTTGGGGCTAGATACCTATGACCTTAACAGAAATTAACAAAAATATGACGGCCTACCAGACCCTTTGGGGTCTCCTCCAGGGGCCGCGCCGTCCTTGAACCTACCTACACACTTGTTAGGAGGTCTTAATACTTTTAAACACTAGGTGTCACTGGTCTACCAGAATATGGGTCTCTCCAAGTATTCACATATGGTTGTACACAGATGGAGAGAAAAAAATAAATAAATAAATATATAGATAGATAGATAAATAAATAAATAAATAAATAAATAAATAAATAAACAAACAAATAAATAAACAAATGAACACATACGTAACTACATAAATAAAATCATCTCCAAAAAAAAGCAATTATAGAGCAAAGGAGAGTTTGGGGCGGGATCCTTCCTGATCCCACACTGTTTCAAAGCGGTCAGTGGAACGGATGGACAGTGCACAACCGTCTTCAGGTCCTCCGGGACCTGTTGATTGGACTTACATAAATCCTAACGCAGCCAGTGCCTCCCTCTCTGAACTTTGATAATGGTTGGGATTAGGTTGGATTCTCGTCTTAGACCTCTTATACCTCTTTCAATTTTATGCTTATTTTTTCCTTAAATAAAAAGGAAAAACAGGTAATTTCACCTAAGCACACTAGTAAGGGAACTCACCCAGACAACTCCCCACATGATTTCAATTTTTTCCTGTGTTAAAACCATATAAATGGTTGATAAACATTATCTTATAAGGATAAATCACACACACACACACACATATATATATATATATACTTTACTATATGAAAACCAATATCATAAGGATTATATATTCACACCAGTGAAATATACATATTCAAAATTATATCTTATAAAAAATAATAAAAATGACAAAACACATTTTCATTTTCCATACACTCTGGAGACTTTGTTTCATGTTTTGCAACATTGTTTTCATTCAAATGGATGGGACAGATGCAGGATGCATTTTTCAAAAAAATGCTACAGATGCAGGATGCATTTTCAAAGGATGCCACTCCGTATTTGGAAACAGTGACGTCACCCATTCATACAACTCTGCCAGGATGCATTTTTAAAGGATGCCACTCCGTATTCGGCGACAGTGACGTCACCCATTCATACAACTCCAACGAGATGGCAAAATACGCTCAAAACACCTTTAATCTCTGTATTTAACCTTAATCTCGTCCGCTACAGCAGTTCGATATCTTTCCTGAATTTTTGCGAGAGTGGAAAGGCTTATTTTAACACTTTTTAAGCACGTACCAGGCCACGCCCACACGAGCAGGCTATTTAAAGGGTCGGAACGGCTCCGTGGCTCACTCGCTGATTTACTCCAGCCACGGACGGTCGACTCTCTACAAACTGCTATTATATTCATTGTTGCTCCATATTATACCGGTATTTCTTTTAAATTTGTTCAAGCCAGCCTGAAGAAGGTACTAATTGTACCGAAACGTCGCGTTTTGGCTTGAACTAACATTTGAAAAAATTATTTTTTCTTTTCTTTTATTTCTCCATCCATTATTTTCACTTTATATCCATTTCTTTCACTTTTGTCATTCTTATTGCTACATTTATTTCATTCCTTTATATAAAATCTTGATTATTTCTCATTCTCTGATTTTTTGTTGGTGTGTTAAAAATTATGGAAAGCCTTAGGGGACGAGCGAGACAGCGTCCTGCACCATATACTCGCCCAAGGCAGAGAGATATAACACCCAACCATGGAACAAGGAGGAATAATAATTTTTCCTCTCGTTCTAAAAACACACACCCTCAAAAAACAGGGTATGTGCAGAGAATGAATGATAGATCCAGTGATCCATACAGATACACACAGGATCTGAACAAAAATAAATACAATGCAGCTCAGTATAATTCTCTGAATGATTCATATCGCCCTTATAGAGAGGTTCGCAATTTTCAGCGAACAGGTCAGGCAGTAGGTCCATACAGACCTCCCTCCCACATTGATGAATCACATAGATTTGTTTCAGGTCCATACAGACCTCATGCTAAACAGATCCAAAAACGTCGCAATCAGAGAAATAGAACCATTCAGAACAGAAATGAATCTGAATACTACAATGAACAGGAATACTATGATGAGCAGAGACCCAGACAGGTCCCACACTCCAGAGCTTCATTTAACCGTGGTAGAAATGTTCTCTCCCTGAACAATTATGGTGGGGGATTTAATAAGGTGGATGTATCTACACACAGGGAGCCAGAAAGATTTAAAAGTGGGAGAAAGGCAAAAAATGTCCCCCAGAAAAGAACCCAAGGTGGGGGAAAGCAGAATCACACAACAAATAGAACACCACAACAGAACACAGATTTCATCCCAGCCCCTCCCCAACTCAAAAACACCATTAAATTAATGTACCAACTGATCCGACTTGTTCATCACCTGGGGAAAGTAACAACAAAAGTCGAAGAAAACCAGCCCATCACATTTCAGAGGCTGACCAACTTACTGGTCAACACGGTTAAACCGGCCTTCCCTGGTGAACAAGTCAATCAGCTACTGAGGGGAAACGCAAAAAATTGGTCGTACACAACTCAATTGGTCCTAGAACAGCATTACGAATCCCTGATTGAATCCACCATGAAGGAAATCCGTGAACAAACCGATCAGGCAGACTGGCCTCAGGCGTTTGAGGTGGCTTCCACCTGGACAGAGAAAAATTATAGGGGCAAAGTTAGCACTGATACAGTAGAACAGGCAGAAGCTCTTATCACAGCTGAATTATTCGAGGAAGAAACCGTGACTCACCCTCAACATCCAGTAAATCCAGTCACAACGGAATCGTCGAGCCCTCGAACATATGCCCAAGTTGCAGCTTCAAGGCCTTCTACTTCTTCCACCTCTCCCCCCACTCTGTTCCAGGGCCCTCCTTCTCTAATACCACCACAAGTCTCTGTCCGCCCCAAAAAGGGTGTTCAGCACATAGAAGTCCAAACATCACCCACATTATTAACAGTAAGAACCTCAGTGAGCTCTCCAAAACACCGTGGGGACTGGTCCTTTGATGAGGAGGAGGAAGAGCACAATCCATTGGACCCAAGGGTGATACTTAGGCCCATACAGGCCCCAGTTCCCTCCCCGAGAAAACAAAGAACGACTGGACCTCGCAGGGTCCAAATAGTTCTTCCTGATGATGCTCCCACCATCTCTGGTGAAGCACCACAACGACAGGATGATGCTTCGCCACACCAGGAGGGGGCACAAGAGGAAGAACTGGGTGTTTCTGAAGAGCCCAATAATGGGGAGAGTTCACCCCGACTCATTATACCTCTAACAGAATCAGCTTTCAGAGGCTCAGATCATTCATCCCCACTGAGTGTTTTCCTTTATGCTGAAAGCTCAGAGGAACCTATACAGGGCCTCTCACCTCTATCCATGTTTCTCGAGGACCATGAACCTCCTCAAAGCTCTGATGTTCCACAAGGTATCATGGTGGAACCTGAACAGTGTGAAGCCAGCACCTCACATCACATTCCTCTACCAAGGCCCAGACAGGCCATGCCTAAAAAAATCCCTCCCAGACCCCACATGGATATGGGTAGAAAAGTTAGAGTGGAAGATCCCTCTGGGACAGATCCACCAGAGGTCCTGGACACCAGAAATGAAGAAAGAACGGAAAATCTCCCAGTGGTAGCGCCTATTAATGAAACAAACAGCATTAATGAGACAAACACCACAGATGTGCAAATTACGGTCCCTGTCAATGACGGTCCTGCAAGCGGGCCCACCAGACACATAAACACGGGCAAAAAAATGGCAGATTGGAGTCTCGTATTGAACAAAAAATATGTAATAATTGGAGACTCCAACGTATCCAGACTGCCGACCTACAATTGCCCTGACCTACAGGTCGACAGTTTTCCAGGGGCCAAACTACAGCATGCGGCCAACCTAATTGAAAAGGCCACAATCGCAGTGCAGCCTGAAAAGATCATCCTATCCTTTGGCTTCAATAACAGGCAACAGAGGTATAGGATTGCGGCCATTACTGAACTGCAAAAGGCTCGCAAGGCTGTTGCTAAGAGACTTCCTAACACAGAAGTGTTCTTTCCACTGATCAATTTTGCTAGAACACTACCACTTTATGAGCAAATTATGATCGAACACTTGAACACTCACATAAAGAAAAATACCAGTTGTATCCCACCACTCCCCATTGAACAATTTCTGGTCGAGAATGATGGGGTACACTGGAAGGCCCTAACGGCCAAGGCAATGCTACAACACTGGAGAACCCATTTAAACTGTTAATCTATGAGAGTCCAAAACAGGAACAAAATAAACTAATTGTAAATCTCTCAAAGGAGTTTAAATTATCTAAGGAACAACATGCGGTTCTGCTTAAAGGCCTATCTTTTATCCCCACACCCATGGGAGTTAAAACCCAAAAAATTCAACTATTAAAGGACATGCAGGCCTATCACCGAAGAATCCAACTGGAAACCTTCTTTGAAGGGAAAAAGACTGAAAAACAAAAAGTTCCCTTCACTGGAGCTTCAGACTGGACTCCAGCTTTATCCAGCCTACCAAAGCAGATCACACAGATAATCAGAGCTGATTATTATGCATATAAGCACCTAAACTGGGGCCTAAAAACACCAGAGAACCTGACAAGGGGAGAAAGAAAAGCTCTGTTAGAATTACAAAGAAATAGAGACATTATTATAAAACCTGCTGACAAGGGGAATGCAACAATTATTATGGATAAAACACAATATATTTGGGAAGGACAGAGACAGTTGGCAGTGAAGGAACACTATTGCACACTAGAAGAACCAATATATCCGCAAACTAGAATTATGGTAGAAGAGATATTAAATGAAATGCTTGACAAAAAGATAATCAGTGGGGCACAGAAAAAATACCTATTAGGAGATGACCCGCCCAGGCCCAGAAGATTTTACTTATTACCCAAAATCCATAAGGAACCTGAAAAATGGAGTATTCCCGGAGAAATCCCTCCGGGTAGACCTATAGTATCCGATTGCAACAGTGAGACATACTTTACAGCTGAATATATAGAATATTTTTTGAATCCCATATCTATACGTCACCCTAGTTATCTAAAGGATACTTATGATTTCATATCTAAAATTAAAAAACTCAAAATACCTAAAAATGCATTTCTCTTCACCATAGATATAGATAGCTTATATACAAATATAGAAACTGAGGTAGGCCTCAAAGCTGTAAAAAAGTTCATGGATAAATATCCGGACCCCAAGAGACCAGACCAATATATTCTCAAATTATTAGAGATTAATCTAACAAGAAACGACTTTGAATTCGATTCTAAATTTTATTTGCAGACTAAAGGGACTGCAATGGGCAAGAAATTTGCACCCTCATATGCCAACATATTTATGGCAGTCTGGGAACAATCAGCTTTGACCTCAGCCACTAAGAAACCATATGCGTATTACAGGTTCTTAGACGACATATGGGGAGTATGGACATATTCTAAGGATGACTTTGTTACCTTCACTGACCACCTCAACACACACCAAAAGTCCATCAAGATTAAATATACATTTGACCTAGAAGAGGTCAATTTCTTGGACGTGGTCTCTTATAAGGGCCCAGGATTTTCGGAAACAGGCTTTCTGGATTTCAGAGTTTATTTTAAGGAGACGGACACACACTCGCTATTACACAAAAAAAGTTTTCATCCCAAGCACACTTTTAAGGGAATTATAAAGTCCCAATTGCTCAGATTCAAAAGAATCTGTACACAACCGTCCTCCTTTTATTCAGCTGTCAGAACTCTCTTTGCGGCCCTCAAACACAGAGGATATTCTCGTTCCTTCCTCAGGAGGATCTTAAAAACTTTTGATAGACCACGGGCCCCTCCTGAGGAAAACACAGACCCTAGAGAAAAAATTCTCCCTCTGGTGGCCCATTTCTCGCCACAAAGCATGCAACTGAATCTGGAGCTCAAAGCCAACTTCCAAAAATTCCTAGAATCTACTAACTATCTAAAAAAACATAAGCCAATAGCGGCATATAGAAGGAACATCAACTTACTGGATAAATTAGTACAGAGCAAGATTCACACAGCACCTCCAAAAGGCCGTGTTGGAAAATGTAAATACTACACTCCAGCACAGTTAGTTGTGAGTAGGTTTTCTAAGAAAGTATTTCAGCTCCCTAGGTCCCTGTCCCATGAAACCCGCAATTGCATCTATCTTTTGTATTGCACCAAGTGCCACAAACAATATGTCGGTCAGACCAAAAATGAATTAAGAGTACGCATATATCAGCACGCACACAACATCACACACAAAATAGAAAAACGCAGACACGTGGTGCAGCATTTCCTATTGCATGATCTGACGGCCTTAAGGGTCACAGGCTTACAGGCTAACCCATCCTGGTCTCTCAGTGACCGACTCAAAGCTGAAGCATTATGGATCAAACGTTTAGACACACGCTTCCCCAGAGGTCTGAACGAAACCTAAGTCTCCATGTGGACTAGTGTGGTCAAAATCTCGACGGCGGACACCCCTCAGCCCTAAAACCTACCCATCACAACCACCTGCGTATCACCCCTGGACATCTGACCCCTCTCTACACCTAACCCTACCCATCTCACCCCTGGACATCTGACCCCTCTCTACATCTAACCCTACCCATCTCACCCCTGGACATCTGACCCCTCTCTACACCTAACCCTACCCATCTCACCCCTGGACATCTGACCCCTCTCTACACCTAACCCTACCCATCTCACCCCTGGACATCTGACCCCTCTCTACACCTAACCCTACCCATCTCACCCCTGGACATCTGACCCCTCTCTACACCTAACCCTACCCATCTCACCCCTGGACATCTGACCCCTCTCTACACCTAACCCTACCCATCTCACCCCTGGACATCTGACCCCTCTCTACACCTAACCCTACCCATCTCACCCCTGGACATCTGACCCCTCTCTATACCTAACCCTACCCATCTCACCCCTGGACATCTGACCCCTCTCTACACCTAACCCTACCCATCTCACCCCTGGACATCTGACCCCTCTCTACACCTAACCCTACCCATCTCACCCCTGGACATCTGACCCCTCTCTATACCTAAACCTACCCATTGTAGCCTTACTCTTATATTTTCATCCTTTTACTGTCTATGGCAGACAGGCTGACCTCTTGACCTTCCAGTGTTCAGGGGGGATTTTAAGACCTAAAAACTAAACACAGGTCATATTAAAACTTGGGGCTAGATACCTATGACCTTAACAGAAATTAACAAAAATATGACGGCCTACCAGACCCTTTGGGGTCTCCTCCAGGGGCCGCGCCGTCCTTGAACCTACCTACACACTTGTTAGGAGGTCTTAATACTTTTAAACACTAGGTGTCACTGGTCTACCAGAATATGGGTCTCTCCAAGTATTCACATATGGTTGTACACAGATGGAGAGAAAAAAATAAATAAATAAATATATAGATAGATAGATAAATAAATAAATAAATAAATAAATAAATAAATAAACAAACAAATAAATAAACAAATGAACACATACGTAACTACATAAATAAAATCATCTCCAAAAAAAAGCAATTATAGAGCAAAGGAGAGTTTGGGGCGGGATCCTTCCTGATCCCACACTGTTTCAAAGCGGTCAGTGGAACGGATGGACAGTGCACAACCGTCTTCAGGTCCTCCGGGACCTGTTGATTGGACTTACATAAATCCTAACGCAGCCAGTGCCTCCCTCTCTGAACTTTGATAATGGTTGGGATTAGGTTGGATTCTCGTCTTAGACCTCTTATACCTCTTTCAATTTTATGCTTATTTTTTCCTTAAATAAAAAGGAAAAACAGGTAATTTCACCTAAGCACACTAGTAAGGGAACTCACCCAGACAACTCCCCACATGATTTCAATTTTTTCCTGTGTTAAAACCATATAAATGGTTGATAAACATTATCTTATAAGGATAAATCACACACACACACACACATATATATATATATATACTTTACTATATGAAAACCAATATCATAAGGATTATATATTCACACCAGTGAAATATACATATTCAAAATTATATCTTATAAAAAATAATAAAAATGACAAAACACATTTTCATTTTCCATACACTCTGGAGACTTTGTTTCATGTTTTGCAACATTGTTTTCATTCAAATGGATGGGACAGATGCAGGATGCATTTTTCAAAAAAATGCTACAGATGCAGGATGCATTTTCAAAGGATGCCACTCCGTATTTGGAAACAGTGACGTCACCCATTCATACAACTCTGCCAGGATGCATTTTTAAAGGATGCCACTCCGTATTCGGCGACAGTGACGTCACCCATTCATACAACTCCAACGAGATGGCAAAATACGCTCAAAACACCTTTAATCTCTGTATTTAACCTTAATCTCGTCCGCTACAGCAGTTCGATATCTTTCCTGAATTTTTGCGAGAGTGGAAAGGCTTATTTTAACACTTTTTAAGCACGTACCAGGCCACGCCCACACGAGCAGGCTATTTAAAGGGTCGGAACGGCTCCGTGGCTCACTCGCTGATTTACTCCAGCCACGGACGGTCGACTCTCTACAAACTGCTATTATATTCATTGTTGCTCCATATTATACCGGTATTTCTTTTAAATTTGTTCAAGCCAGCCTGAAGAAGGTACTAATTGTACCGAAACGTCGCGTTTTGGCTTGAACTAACATTTGAAAAAATTATTTTTTCTTTTCTTTTATTTCTCCATCCATTATTTTCACTTTATATCCATTTCTTTCACTTTTGTCATTCTTATTGCTACATTTATTTCATTCCTTTATATAAAATCTTGATTATTTCTCATTCTCTGATTTTTTGTTGGTGTGTTAAAAATTATGGAAAGCCTTAGGGGACGAGCGAGACAGCGTCCTGCACCATATACTCGCCCAAGGCAGAGAGATATAACACCCAACCATGGAACAAGGAGGAATAATAATTTTTCCTCTCGTTCTAAAAACACACACCCTCAAAAAACAGGGTATGTGCAGAGAATGAATGATAGATCCAGTGATCCATACAGATACACACAGGATCTGAACAAAAATAAATACAATGCAGCTCAGTATAATTCTCTGAATGATTCATATCGCCCTTATAGAGAGGTTCGCAATTTTCAGCGAACAGGTCAGGCAGTAGGTCCATACAGACCTCCCTCCCACATTGATGAATCACATAGATTTGTTTCAGGTCCATACAGACCTCATGCTAAACAGATCCAAAAACGTCGCAATCAGAGAAATAGAACCATTCAGAACAGAAATGAATCTGAATACTACAATGAACAGGAATACTATGATGAGCAGAGACCCAGACAGGTCCCACACTCCAGAGCTTCATTTAACCGTGGTAGAAATGTTCTCTCCCTGAACAATTATGGTGGGGGATTTAATAAGGTGGATGTATCTACACACAGGGAGCCAGAAAGATTTAAAAGTGGGAGAAAGGCAAAAAATGTCCCCCAGAAAAGAACCCAAGGTGGGGGAAAGCAGAATCACACAACAAATAGAACACCACAACAGAACACAGATTTCATCCCAGCCCCTCCCCAACTCAAAAACACCATTAAATTAATGTACCAACTGATCCGACTTGTTCATCACCTGGGGAAAGTAACAACAAAAGTCGAAGAAAACCAGCCCATCACATTTCAGAGGCTGACCAACTTACTGGTCAACACGGTTAAACCGGCCTTCCCTGGTGAACAAGTCAATCAGCTACTGAGGGGAAACGCAAAAAATTGGTCGTACACAACTCAATTGGTCCTAGAACAGCATTACGAATCCCTGATTGAATCCACCATGAAGGAAATCCGTGAACAAACCGATCAGGCAGACTGGCCTCAGGCGTTTGAGGTGGCTTCCACCTGGACAGAGAAAAATTATAGGGGCAAAGTTAGCACTGATACAGTAGAACAGGCAGAAGCTCTTATCACAGCTGAATTATTCGAGGAAGAAACCGTGACTCACCCTCAACATCCAGTAAATCCAGTCACAACGGAATCGTCGAGCCCTCGAACATATGCCCAAGTTGCAGCTTCAAGGCCTTCTACTTCTTCCACCTCTCCCCCCACTCTGTTCCAGGGCCCTCCTTCTCTAATACCACCACAAGTCTCTGTCCGCCCCAAAAAGGGTGTTCAGCACATAGAAGTCCAAACATCACCCACATTATTAACAGTAAGAACCTCAGTGAGCTCTCCAAAACACCGTGGGGACTGGTCCTTTGATGAGGAGGAGGAAGAGCACAATCCATTGGACCCAAGGGTGATACTTAGGCCCATACAGGCCCCAGTTCCCTCCCCGAGAAAACAAAGAACGACTGGACCTCGCAGGGTCCAAATAGTTCTTCCTGATGATGCTCCCACCATCTCTGGTGAAGCACCACAACGACAGGATGATGCTTCGCCACACCAGGAGGGGGCACAAGAGGAAGAACTGGGTGTTTCTGAAGAGCCCAATAATGGGGAGAGTTCACCCCGACTCATTATACCTCTAACAGAATCAGCTTTCAGAGGCTCAGATCATTCATCCCCACTGAGTGTTTTCCTTTATGCTGAAAGCTCAGAGGAACCTATACAGGGCCTCTCACCTCTATCCATGTTTCTCGAGGACCATGAACCTCCTCAAAGCTCTGATGTTCCACAAGGTATCATGGTGGAACCTGAACAGTGTGAAGCCAGCACCTCACATCACATTCCTCTACCAAGGCCCAGACAGGCCATGCCTAAAAAAATCCCTCCCAGACCCCACATGGATATGGGTAGAAAAGTTAGAGTGGAAGATCCCTCTGGGACAGATCCACCAGAGGTCCTGGACACCAGAAATGAAGAAAGAACGGAAAATCTCCCAGTGGTAGCGCCTATTAATGAAACAAACAGCATTAATGAGACAAACACCACAGATGTGCAAATTACGGTCCCTGTCAATGACGGTCCTGCAAGCGGGCCCACCAGACACATAAACACGGGCAAAAAAATGGCAGATTGGAGTCTCGTATTGAACAAAAAATATGTAATAATTGGAGACTCCAACGTATCCAGACTGCCGACCTACAATTGCCCTGACCTACAGGTCGACAGTTTTCCAGGGGCCAAACTACAGCATGCGGCCAACCTAATTGAAAAGGCCACAATCGCAGTGCAGCCTGAAAAGATCATCCTATCCTTTGGCTTCAATAACAGGCAACAGAGGTATAGGATTGCGGCCATTACTGAACTGCAAAAGGCTCGCAAGGCTGTTGCTAAGAGACTTCCTAACACAGAAGTGTTCTTTCCACTGATCAATTTTGCTAGAACACTACCACTTTATGAGCAAATTATGATCGAACACTTGAACACTCACATAAAGAAAAATACCAGTTGTATCCCACCACTCCCCATTGAACAATTTCTGGTCGAGAATGATGGGGTACACTGGAAGGCCCTAACGGCCAAGGCAATGCTACAACACTGGAGAACCCATTTAAACTGTTAATCTATGAGAGTCCAAAACAGGAACAAAATAAACTAATTGTAAATCTCTCAAAGGAGTTTAAATTATCTAAGGAACAACATGCGGTTCTGCTTAAAGGCCTATCTTTTATCCCCACACCCATGGGAGTTAAAACCCAAAAAATTCAACTATTAAAGGACATGCAGGCCTATCACCGAAGAATCCAACTGGAAACCTTCTTTGAAGGGAAAAAGACTGAAAAACAAAAAGTTCCCTTCACTGGAGCTTCAGACTGGACTCCAGCTTTATCCAGCCTACCAAAGCAGATCACACAGATAATCAGAGCTGATTATTATGCATATAAGCACCTAAACTGGGGCCTAAAAACACCAGAGAACCTGACAAGGGGAGAAAGAAAAGCTCTGTTAGAATTACAAAGAAATAGAGACATTATTATAAAACCTGCTGACAAGGGGAATGCAACAATTATTATGGATAAAACACAATATATTTGGGAAGGACAGAGACAGTTGGCAGTGAAGGAACACTATTGCACACTAGAAGAACCAATATATCCGCAAACTAGAATTATGGTAGAAGAGATATTAAATGAAATGCTTGACAAAAAGATAATCAGTGGGGCACAGAAAAAATACCTATTAGGAGATGACCCGCCCAGGCCCAGAAGATTTTACTTATTACCCAAAATCCATAAGGAACCTGAAAAATGGAGTATTCCCGGAGAAATCCCTCCGGGTAGACCTATAGTATCCGATTGCAACAGTGAGACATACTTTACAGCTGAATATATAGAATATTTTTTGAATCCCATATCTATACGTCACCCTAGTTATCTAAAGGATACTTATGATTTCATATCTAAAATTAAAAAACTCAAAATACCTAAAAATGCATTTCTCTTCACCATAGATATAGATAGCTTATATACAAATATAGAAACTGAGGTAGGCCTCAAAGCTGTAAAAAAGTTCATGGATAAATATCCGGACCCCAAGAGACCAGACCAATATATTCTCAAATTATTAGAGATTAATCTAACAAGAAACGACTTTGAATTCGATTCTAAATTTTATTTGCAGACTAAAGGGACTGCAATGGGCAAGAAATTTGCACCCTCATATGCCAACATATTTATGGCAGTCTGGGAACAATCAGCTTTGACCTCAGCCACTAAGAAACCATATGCGTATTACAGGTTCTTAGACGACATATGGGGAGTATGGACATATTCTAAGGATGACTTTGTTACCTTCACTGACCACCTCAACACACACCAAAAGTCCATCAAGATTAAATATACATTTGACCTAGAAGAGGTCAATTTCTTGGACGTGGTCTCTTATAAGGGCCCAGGATTTTCGGAAACAGGCTTTCTGGATTTCAGAGTTTATTTTAAGGAGACGGACACACACTCGCTATTACACAAAAAAAGTTTTCATCCCAAGCACACTTTTAAGGGAATTATAAAGTCCCAATTGCTCAGATTCAAAAGAATCTGTACACAACCGTCCTCCTTTTATTCAGCTGTCAGAACTCTCTTTGCGGCCCTCAAACACAGAGGATATTCTCGTTCCTTCCTCAGGAGGATCTTAAAAACTTTTGATAGACCACGGGCCCCTCCTGAGGAAAACACAGACCCTAGAGAAAAAATTCTCCCTCTGGTGGCCCATTTCTCGCCACAAAGCATGCAACTGAATCTGGAGCTCAAAGCCAACTTCCAAAAATTCCTAGAATCTACTAACTATCTAAAAAAACATAAGCCAATAGCGGCATATAGAAGGAACATCAACTTACTGGATAAATTAGTACAGAGCAAGATTCACACAGCACCTCCAAAAGGCCGTGTTGGAAAATGTAAATACTACACTCCAGCACAGTTAGTTGTGAGTAGGTTTTCTAAGAAAGTATTTCAGCTCCCTAGGTCCCTGTCCCATGAAACCCGCAATTGCATCTATCTTTTGTATTGCACCAAGTGCCACAAACAATATGTCGGTCAGACCAAAAATGAATTAAGAGTACGCATATATCAGCACGCACACAACATCACACACAAAATAGAAAAACGCAGACACGTGGTGCAGCATTTCCTATTGCATGATCTGACGGCCTTAAGGGTCACAGGCTTACAGGCTAACCCATCCTGGTCTCTCAGTGACCGACTCAAAGCTGAAGCATTATGGATCAAACGTTTAGACACACGCTTCCCCAGAGGTCTGAACGAAACCTAAGTCTCCATGTGGACTAGTGTGGTCAAAATCTCGACGGCGGACACCCCTCAGCCCTAAAACCTACCCATCACAACCACCTGCGTATCACCCCTGGACATCTGACCCCTCTCTACACCTAACCCTACCCATCTCACCCCTGGACATCTGACCCCTCTCTACATCTAACCCTACCCATCTCACCCCTGGACATCTGACCCCTCTCTACACCTAACCCTACCCATCTCACCCCTGGACATCTGACCCCTCTCTACACCTAACCCTACCCATCTCACCCCTGGACATCTGACCCCTCTCTACACCTAACCCTACCCATCTCACCCCTGGACATCTGACCCCTCTCTACACCTAACCCTACCCATCTCACCCCTGGACATCTGACCCCTCTCTACACCTAACCCTACCCATCTCACCCCTGGACATCTGACCCCTCTCTACACCTAACCCTACCCATCTCACCCCTGGACATCTGACCCCTCTCTATACCTAACCCTACCCATCTCACCCCTGGACATCTGACCCCTCTCTACACCTAACCCTACCCATCTCACCCCTGGACATCTGACCCCTCTCTACACCTAACCCTACCCATCTCACCCCTGGACATCTGACCCCTCTCTATACCTAAACCTACCCATTGTAGCCTTACTCTTATATTTTCATCCTTTTACTGTCTATGGCAGACAGGCTGACCTCTTGACCTTCCAGTGTTCAGGGGGGATTTTAAGACCTAAAAACTAAACACAGGTCATATTAAAACTTGGGGCTAGATACCTATGACCTTAACAGAAATTAACAAAAATATGACGGCCTACCAGACCCTTTGGGGTCTCCTCCAGGGGCCGCGCCGTCCTTGAACCTACCTACACACTTGTTAGGAGGTCTTAATACTTTTAAACACTAGGTGTCACTGGTCTACCAGAATATGGGTCTCTCCAAGTATTCACATATGGTTGTACAAAGATGGAGAGAAAAAAATAAAATAAATAAATAATATATAGATAGATAGATAAATAATAAATAAATAAATAAATAAATAAACAAACAAATAAATAAACAAAATGAACACATACGTAACTACATAAATAAAATCATCTCCAAAAAAAAGCAATTATAGAGCAAAGGAGAGTTTGGGGCGGGATCCTTCCTGATCCCACACTGTTTCAAAGCGGTCAGTGGAACGGATGGACAGTGCACAACCGTCTTCAGGTCCTCCGGGACCTGTTGATTGGACTTACATAAATCCTAACGCAGCCAGTGCCTCCCTCTCTGAACTTTGATAATGGTTGGGATTAGGTTGGATTCTCGTCTTAGACCTCTTATACCTCTTTCAATTTTATGCTTATTTTTTCCTTAAATAAAAAGGAAAAACAGGTAATTTCACCTAAGCACACTAGTAAGGGAACTCACCCAGACAACTCCCCACATGATTTCAATTTTTTCCTGTGTTAAAACCATATAAATGGTTGATAAACATTATCTTATAAGGATAAATCACACACACACACACACATATATATATATATATACTTTACTATATGAAAACCAATATCATAAGGATTATATATTCACACCAGTGAAATATACCATATTCAAAATTATATCTTATAAAAAATAATAAAAATGACAAAACACATTTTCATTTTCCATACACTCTGGAGACTTTGTTTCATGTTTTGCAACATTGTTTTCATTCAAATGGATGGGACAGATGCAGGATGCATTTTTCAAAAAAATGCTACAGATGCAGGATGCATTTTCAAAGGATGCCACTCCGTATTTGGAAACAGTGACGTCACCCATTCATACAACTCTGCCAGGATGCATTTTTAAAGGATGCCACTCCGTATTCGGCGACAGTGACGTCACCCCATTCATACAACTCCAACGAGATGGCAAAATACGCTCAAAACACTTTAATCTCTGTATTTAACCTTAATCTCGTCCGCTACAGCAGTTCGATATCTTCCTGAATTTTTGCGAGAGTGGAAAGGCTTATTTTAACACTTTTTAAGCACGTACCAGGCCACGCCCACACGAGCAGGCTATTAAAGGGTCGGAACGGCTCCGTGGCTCACTCGCTGATTTACTCCAGCCACGGACGGTCGACTCTCTACAAACTGCTATTATATTCATTGTTGCCTCCATATTTATACCGGTATTTCTTTTAAATTTGTTCAAGCCAGCCTGAAGAAGGTACTAATTGTACCGAAACGTCGCGTTTTGGCTTGAACTAACATTTAAAAAATTATTTTTTCTTTTCTTTTATTTCTCCATCCATTATTTTCACTTTATATCCATTTCTTTCACTTTTGTCATTCTTATTGCTACATTTATTTCATTCCTTTATATAAAATCTTGATTATTTCTCATTCTCTGATTTTTTGTTGGTGTGTTAAAAATTATGGAAAGCCTTAGGGGACGAGCGAGACAGCGTCCTGCACCATATACTCGCCCAAGGCAGAGAGATATAACACCCAACCATGGAACAAGGAGGAATAATAATTTTTCCTCTCGTTCTAAAAACACACACCCTCAAAAAACAGGGTATGTGCAGAGAATGAATGATAGATCCAGTGATCCATACAGATACACACAGGATCTGAACAAAAATAAATACAATGCAGCTCAGTATAATTCTCTGAATGATTCATATCGCCCTTATAGAGAGGTTCGCAATTTTCAGCGAACAGGTCAGGCAGTAGGTCCATACAGACCTCCCTCCCACATTGATGAATCACATAGATTTGTTTCAGGTCCATACAGACCTCATGCTAAACAGATCCAAAAACGTCGCAATCAGAGAAATAGAACCATTCAGAACAGAAATGAATCTGAATACTACAATGAACAGGAATACTATGATGAGCAGAGACCCAGACAGGTCCCACACTCCAGAGCTTCATTTAACCGTGGTAGAAATGTTCTCTCCCTGAACAATTATGGTGGGGGATTTAATAAGGTGGATGTATCTACACACAGGGAGCCAGAAAGATTTAAAAGTGGGAGAAAGGCAAAAAATGTCCCCCAGAAAAGAACCCAAGGTGGGGGAAAGCAGAATCACACAACAAATAGAACACCACAACAGAACACAGATTTCATCCCAGCCCCTCCCCAACTCAAAAACACCATTAAATTAATGTACCAACTGATCCGACTTGTTCATCACCTGGGGAAAGTAACAACAAAAGTCGAAGAAAACCAGCCCATCACATTTCAGAGGCTGACCAACTTACTGGTCAACACGGTTAAACCGGCCTTCCCTGGTGAACAAGTCAATCAGCTACTGAGGGGAAACGCAAAAAATTGGTCGTACACAACTCAATTGGTCCTAGAACAGCATTACGAATCCCTGATTGAATCCACCATGAAGGAAATCCGTGAACAAACCGATCAGGCAGACTGGCCTCAGGCGTTTGAGGTGGCTTCCACCTGGACAGAGAAAAATTATAGGGGCAAAGTTAGCACTGATACAGTAGAACAGGCAGAAGCTCTTATCACAGCTGAATTATTCGAGGAAGAAACCGTGACTCACCCTCAACATCCAGTAAATCCAGTCACAACGGAATCGTCGAGCCCTCGAACATATGCCCAAGTTGCAGCTTCAAGGCCTTCTACTTCTTCCACCTCTCCCCCCACTCTGTTCCAGGGCCCTCCTTCTCTAATACCACCACAAGTCTCTGTCCGCCCCAAAAAGGGTGTTCAGCACATAGAAGTCCAAACATCACCCACATTATTAACAGTAAGAACCTCAGTGAGCTCTCCAAAACACCGTGGGGACTGGTCCTTTGATGAGGAGGAGGAAGAGCACAATCCATTGGACCCAAGGGTGATACTTAGGCCCATACAGGCCCCAGTTCCCTCCCCGAGAAAACAAAGAACGACTGGACCTCGCAGGGTCCAAATAGTTCTTCCTGATGATGCTCCCACCATCTCTGGTGAAGCACCACAACGACAGGATGATGCTTCGCCACACCAGGAGGGGGCACAAGAGGAAGAACTGGGTGTTTCTGAAGAGCCCAATAATGGGGAGAGTTCACCCCGACTCATTATACCTCTAACAGAATCAGCTTTCAGAGGCTCAGATCATTCATCCCCACTGAGTGTTTTCCTTTATGCTGAAAGCTCAGAGGAACCTATACAGGGCCTCTCACCTCTATCCATGTTTCTCGAGGACCATGAACCTCCTCAAAGCTCTGATGTTCCACAAGGTATCATGGTGGAACCTGAACAGTGTGAAGCCAGCACCTCACATCACATTCCTCTACCAAGGCCCAGACAGGCCATGCCTAAAAAAATCCCTCCCAGACCCCACATGGATATGGGTAGAAAAGTTAGAGTGGAAGATCCCTCTGGGACAGATCCACCAGAGGTCCTGGACACCAGAAATGAAGAAAGAACGGAAAATCTCCCAGTGGTAGCGCCTATTAATGAAACAAACAGCATTAATGAGACAAACACCACAGATGTGCAAATTACGGTCCCTGTCAATGACGGTCCTGCAAGCGGGCCCACCAGACACATAAACACGGGCAAAAAAATGGCAGATTGGAGTCTCGTATTGAACAAAAAATATGTAATAATTGGAGACTCCAACGTATCCAGACTGCCGACCTACAATTGCCCTGACCTACAGGTCGACAGTTTTCCAGGGGCCAAACTACAGCATGCGGCCAACCTAATTGAAAAGGCCACAATCGCAGTGCAGCCTGAAAAGATCATCCTATCCTTTGGCTTCAATAACAGGCAACAGAGGTATAGGATTGCGGCCATTACTGAACTGCAAAAGGCTCGCAAGGCTGTTGCTAAGAGACTTCCTAACACAGAAGTGTTCTTTCCACTGATCAATTTTGCTAGAACACTACCACTTTATGAGCAAATTATGATCGAACACTTGAACACTCACATAAAGAAAAATACCAGTTGTATCCCACCACTCCCCATTGAACAATTTCTGGTCGAGAATGATGGGGTACACTGGAAGGCCCTAACGGCCAAGGCAATGCTACAACACTGGAGAACCCATTTAAACTGTTAATCTATGAGAGTCCAAAACAGGAACAAAATAAACTAATTGTAAATCTCTCAAAGGAGTTTAAATTATCTAAGGAACAACATGCGGTTCTGCTTAAAGGCCTATCTTTTATCCCCACACCCATGGGAGTTAAAACCCAAAAAATTCAACTATTAAAGGACATGCAGGCCTATCACCGAAGAATCCAACTGGAAACCTTCTTTGAAGGGAAAAAGACTGAAAAACAAAAAGTTCCCTTCACTGGAGCTTCAGACTGGACTCCAGCTTTATCCAGCCTACCAAAGCAGATCACACAGATAATCAGAGCTGATTATTATGCATATAAGCACCTAAACTGGGGCCTAAAAACACCAGAGAACCTGACAAGGGGAGAAAGAAAAGCTCTGTTAGAATTACAAAGAAATAGAGACATTATTATAAAACCTGCTGACAAGGGGAATGCAACAATTATTATGGATAAAACACAATATATTTGGGAAGGACAGAGACAGTTGGCAGTGAAGGAACACTATTGCACACTAGAAGAACCAATATATCCGCAAACTAGAATTATGGTAGAAGAGATATTAAATGAAATGCTTGACAAAAAGATAATCAGTGGGGCACAGAAAAAATACCTATTAGGAGATGACCCGCCCAGGCCCAGAAGATTTTACTTATTACCCAAAATCCATAAGGAACCTGAAAAATGGAGTATTCCCGGAGAAATCCCTCCGGGTAGACCTATAGTATCCGATTGCAACAGTGAGACATACTTTACAGCTGAATATATAGAATATTTTTTGAATCCCATATCTATACGTCACCCTAGTTATCTAAAGGATACTTATGATTTCATATCTAAAATTAAAAAACTCAAAATACCTAAAAATGCATTTCTCTTCACCATAGATATAGATAGCTTATATACAAATATAGAAACTGAGGTAGGCCTCAAAGCTGTAAAAAAGTTCATGGATAAATATCCGGACCCCAAGAGACCAGACCAATATATTCTCAAATTATTAGAGATTAATCTAACAAGAAACGACTTTGAATTCGATTCTAAATTTTATTTGCAGACTAAAGGGACTGCAATGGGCAAGAAATTTGCACCCTCATATGCCAACATATTTATGGCAGTCTGGGAACAATCAGCTTTGACCTCAGCCACTAAGAAACCATATGCGTATTACAGGTTCTTAGACGACATATGGGGAGTATGGACATATTCTAAGGATGACTTTGTTACCTTCACTGACCACCTCAACACACACCAAAAGTCCATCAAGATTAAATATACATTTGACCTAGAAGAGGTCAATTTCTTGGACGTGGTCTCTTATAAGGGCCCAGGATTTTCGGAAACAGGCTTTCTGGATTTCAGAGTTTATTTTAAGGAGACGGACACACACTCGCTATTACACAAAAAAAGTTTTCATCCCAAGCACACTTTTAAGGGAATTATAAAGTCCCAATTGCTCAGATTCAAAAGAATCTGTACACAACCGTCCTCCTTTTATTCAGCTGTCAGAACTCTCTTTGCGGCCCTCAAACACAGAGGATATTCTCGTTCCTTCCTCAGGAGGATCTTAAAAACTTTTGATAGACCACGGGCCCCTCCTGAGGAAAACACAGACCCTAGAGAAAAAATTCTCCCTCTGGTGGCCCATTTCTCGCCACAAAGCATGCAACTGAATCTGGAGCTCAAAGCCAACTTCCAAAAATTCCTAGAATCTACTAACTATCTAAAAAAACATAAGCCAATAGCGGCATATAGAAGGAACATCAACTTACTGGATAAATTAGTACAGAGCAAGATTCACACAGCACCTCCAAAAGGCCGTGTTGGAAAATGTAAATACTACACTCCAGCACAGTTAGTTGTGAGTAGGTTTTCTAAGAAAGTATTTCAGCTCCCTAGGTCCCTGTCCCATGAAACCCGCAATTGCATCTATCTTTTGTATTGCACCAAGTGCCACAAACAATATGTCGGTCAGACCAAAAATGAATTAAGAGTACGCATATATCAGCACGCACACAACATCACACACAAAATAGAAAAACGCAGACACGTGGTGCAGCATTTCCTATTGCATGATCTGACGGCCTTAAGGGTCACAGGCTTACAGGCTAACCCATCCTGGTCTCTCAGTGACCGACTCAAAGCTGAAGCATTATGGATCAAACGTTTAGACACACGCTTCCCCAGAGGTCTGAACGAAACCTAAGTCTCCATGTGGACTAGTGTGGTCAAAATCTCGACGGCGGACACCCCTCAGCCCTAAAACCTACCCATCACAACCACCTGCGTATCACCCCTGGACATCTGACCCCTCTCTACACCTAACCCTACCCATCTCACCCCTGGACATCTGACCCCTCTCTACATCTAACCCTACCCATCTCACCCCTGGACATCTGACCCCTCTCTACACCTAACCCTACCCATCTCACCCCTGGACATCTGACCCCTCTCTACACCTAACCCTACCCATCTCACCCCTGGACATCTGACCCCTCTCTACACCTAACCCTACCCATCTCACCCCTGGACATCTGACCCCTCTCTACACCTAACCCTACCCATCTCACCCCTGGACATCTGACCCCTCTCTACACCTAACCCTACCCATCTCACCCCTGGACATCTGACCCCTCTCTACACCTAACCCTACCCATCTCACCCCTGGACATCTGACCCCTCTCTATACCTAACCCTACCCATCTCACCCCTGGACATCTGACCCCTCTCTACACCTAACCCTACCCATCTCACCCCTGGACATCTGACCCCTCTCTACACCTAACCCTACCCATCTCACCCCTGGACATCTGACCCCTCTCTATACCTAAACCTACCCATTGTAGCCTTACTCTTATATTTTCATCCTTTTACTGTCTATGGCAGACAGGCTGACCTCTTGACCTTCCAGTGTTCAGGGGGGATTTTAAGACCTAAAAACTAAACACAGGTCATATTAAAACTTGGGGCTAGATACCTATGACCTTAACAGAAATTAACAAAAATATGACGGCCTACCAGACCCTTTGGGGTCTCCTCCAGGGGCCGCGCCGTCCTTGAACCTACCTACACACTTGTTAGGAGGTCTTAATACTTTTAAACACTAGGTGTCACTGGTCTACCAGAATATGGGTCTCTCCAAGTATTCACATATGGTTGTACACAGATGGAGAGAAAAAAATAAATAAATAAATATATAGATAGATAGATAAATAAATAAATAAATAAATAAATAAATAAATAAACAAACAAATAAATAAACAAATGAACACATACGTAACTACATAAATAAAATCATCTCCAAAAAAAAGCAATTATAGAGCAAAGGAGAGTTTGGGGCGGGATCCTTCCTGATCCCACACTGTTTCAAAGCGGTCAGTGGAACGGATGGACAGTGCACAACCGTCTTCAGGTCCTCCGGGACCTGTTGATTGGACTTACATAAATCCTAACCCTAACCCTAACCCTAACCCTAACCCTAACCCTAACCCTAACCTAACCCTAACCCTAACCCTAACCCTAACCCTAACCCTAACCTAACCCTAACCCTAACCTAACCCTAACCCTAACCCTAACCCTAACCCTAACACTTCCTGATCCCACACTGTTTCAAAGCGGTCAGTGGAACGGATGGACAGTGCACAACCGTCTTCAGGTCCTCCGGGACCTGTTGATTGGACTTACATAAATCCTACCTAACCTAACCCTAGCACAGTGAAACTCAACCCTTGTAATAGCCCTGAAAACTGCAAAACTCAACCCTAATATGGGGGGCTCAACAACATAACTCGTCACCTGGTGGCGCTGGAGTCCCACCCAAGTCAAACACAAGTCCCACCCACCCAAGTCATAAGTCCCACCCACCCAAGTCAAACACAAGTCCCACCCAACCAAGTCATAAGTCCCTCCCACCCACCCAAGTCATAAGTCCCACCCACCCACCCAAGTCCCACTCAAATCCCACAAAAAAGTCCAACCCAAGTCAAACACAAGTCCCACCCACCCAAGTCCAACCCAAGTCAAACACAAGTCCCACCCACCTAAGTCCCACCCACCCCAGTCCCACCCAAGTCAAACACAAGTCCCACCCACGCAAGTCCAACCCAAGTCGAACACAAGTCCCACCCACGCAAGTCCAACCCAAGTCAAACACAAGTCCCACCCACCCCAGTCCCACCCAAGTCAAACACAAGTCCCACCCACCCAAGTCCAACCCAAGTCAAACACAAGTCCCACCCACCCAAGTCCAACCCATGTCAAACACAAGTCCCACCCACCCAAGTCCAACCCAAGTCAAACACAAGTCCCACCCACTCAAGTCAAACACAAGTCCCACCCACCCAACTCCCACCCAACTCAAACACAAGTCCCACCCAAGTCCCACCCAACTCAAACACAAGTCCCACCCACCCAAGTCCTATATATGGGGGGGCTCAACACAATAACTCAACAAGGAGAAGAGCTAGAGGGATGGGACCACGCCCAATCGACTGGGCGTGGCCTAATTAGGATAAGTACGAAGTCTCCGCCTTCTAGAACCAAAGGGGGCGGACATATGGGAGGGGGCTCAACACCCTAACTCGACAAGGGGAGGAGCTAGAGACATGGGACCACGCCCAATCGACTGGGCGTGGCCTAATTAGGATAAGTACGAAGTCTCCGCCCCCTAAAACCAAAGGGGGCGGAGATATGGGGGGCTCAACACCATAACTCAAAAAGGGGAGGAGCTAGAGACATGGGACCACGCCCAATCGACTGGGCGTGGCCTAATTAGTATAAATACGAAGTCTCCGCCCCGTAGGACCAAAGGGGGCGGAGATATGGGGGGGGGGGCTCAACTGGGGGGGCTCAAGTTCGCAAATAACCCTATTACCTAACCCTAACCCTAACCCTAACCCTAACCCTAACCCTAACCCTACCCTAACCCTAACCCTAACCCTAACCCTAACCCTAACCCTAACCTAACCCTAACCCTAACCCTAACCCTAACCCTAACCCTAACCCTAACCCTAACCCTACCCATCTCACCCCTGGACATCTGACCCCTCTCTACACCTAACCCTACCCATCACAACCACCTGGGCATCACCCCTGGGCATCTAACCCCTCTCTATACCTAAAACCTACCCATTGTAGCCTTACTCTTATATTTTCATCTTTTTACTGTCTATGGCAGACAGGCTGACCTCTTGACCTTCCAGTGTTCAGGGGGGATTTTAAGACCTAAAAACTAAACACAGGTCATATTAAAACTTGGGGCTAGATACCTATGACCTTAACAGAAATTAACAAAAATATGACGGCCTACCAGACCCTTTGGACTCAAACACAAGTCCCACCCACCCAAGTCAAACACAAGTCCCACCCAAGTCAAACACAAGTCCCACCCACCCCAAACACAAGTCCCACCCACCCAAATCCCACCCAACTCAAACGCAAGTCCCACCCACCTAAGTCCCACCCAAGTCAAACACAAGTCCCGCCCAAGTCAAACACAAGTCCCACCCACCCAAGTCCAACCCAAGTCAAACACAAGTCCCACCCACCCAAGTCAAACACAAGCCCCACCCACCCAAGTCCCACCCAAGTCCCACCCAAGTCAAACACAAGTCCCAACCACCCAAGTCCCACCCAACTCAAACACAAGTCCCAACCACCCAAGTCCCACCCAACTCAAACACAAGTCCCACCCACCCAAGTCCCACCCAATTCAAACACAAGTCCCACCCACCCAAGTCCAACCCAACTCAAACACAAGTCCCACCCACCCAAGTCCTATATATGGGGGGGCTCAACACAATAACTCGACAAGGAGATGAGCTAGAGGGATGGGACCACGCCCAATCGACTGGGCGTAGCCTAATTAGTATAAATACGAAGTCTCCGCCCCCTAGGACCAAAGGGGGTGGACATATGGGAGGGGGCTCAACACCATAACTCAAAAATGGGAGGAGCTAGAGACATTGGACCACGCCCAATCGACTGGGCGTGGCCTAATTAGTATAAATACGAAGTCTCCGCCCCCTAGGACTAAAGGGGGCGGGGATATGGGGGGGGGCTCAACTGGGGGGGGGCTCAAGTTCGCAAATAACCCTATTACCCTAACCCTAACCCTAACCCTAACCCTAACCTAACCCTAACCCTACCCATCTCACCCCTGGACATCTGACCCCTCTCTACACCTAACCCTACCCATCTCACCCCTGGACATCTGACCCCTCTCTACACCTAACCCTACCCATCTCACCCCTGGACATCTGACCCCTCTCTACATCTAACCCTACCCATCTCACCCCTGGACATCTGACCCCTCTCTACACCTAACCCTACCCACCACAACCACCTGGGCATCACCCCTGGGCATCTAACCCCTTTCTATACCTAAAACCTACCCATTGTAGCCTTACTCTTATATTTTCATCTTTTTACTGTCTATGGCAGACAGGCTGACCTCTTGACCTTCCAGTGTTCAGGGGGGATTTTAAGACCTAAAAACTAAACACAGGTCATATTAAAACTTGGGGCTAGATACCTATGACCTTAACAGAAATTAACAAAAATATGACGGCCTACCAGACCCTTTGGGGTCTCCTCCAGGGGCCGCGCCGTCCTTGAACCTACCTACACACTTATTAGGAGGTCTTAATACTTTTAAACACTAGATGTCACTGGTCTACCAGAATATGGGTCTCTCCAAGTATTCACATATGGTTGTACACAAATGGAGAGAAAAAAATAAATAAATAAATATATAGATAGATAGATAGATAAATATATAAATAAATAGACAAACAAACAAATAAATAAATGAACACATACGTATCTACATAAATAAAATCATCTCCAAAAAAAGCAATTATAGAGCAGAGGAGAGTTTGGGGCGGGATCCTTCCTGATCCCACACTGTTTCAAAGCGGTCAGTGGAACGGATGGACAGTGCACAACCGTCTTCAGGTCCTCCGGGACCTGTTGATTGGACTTACATAAATCCTAACCCTAACCCTAACCCTACCTAACCTAACCTAACCTAACCTAACCTAACCCTACCAAACCTAACCCTAGCACAGCAAAACTCAACCCTTGAAATAGCCCTGAAAACTGCAAAACTCAACCCTAATATGAGGGGCTCAACGCCATAACTCGTCACCTGGTGGCGCTGGAGCCCCACCCAAGTCAAACACAAGTCCCACCCACCCAAGTCATAAGTCCCACCCACCTAAGTCCCACCCAAGTCAAACACAAGTCCCACCCACCCAAGTCCCACCAACCCCAAACACAAGTCCCACCCACCCCAGTCCCACCAACCCCAAACACAAGTCCCACCCACCCCAGTCCCACCCAACTCAAACACAAGTCCCACCCAACTCAAACACAAGTCCCACCCACCCAAGTCCAACCCAAGTCAAACACAAGTCCCACCCACCCAAGTCCCACCCAAGTCAAACACAAGTCCCACCCACCCAAGTCCCACCCAAGTCAAACACAAGTCCCACCCACCCAAGTCAAACACAAGTCCCTCCCACCAAAGTACCACCCACCCAACTCAAACACAAGTCAAACCCAAGTCCTATATATGGCGGGGGGCTCAACACCCTGACTCAACAAGGGGAGGAGCTAGAAACATGAAACCACGCCCAATCGACTGGGCATGGCCTAATTAGGATAAGTACGAAGTCTCCGCCCCCTAGGACCAAAGGGGGTGGAGATATGGGGGGGCTCAACACCATAACTCAAAAAGGGGAGGAGCTAGAGACATGGCACAACGCCCAATCGACGGGGCGTGGCCTAATTAGTATAAATACGAAGTATCCGCCCCCAATCCTCACGCTAACCCTACCCATTGTAAAAGGAAAAAAAAAAATAGGAAAATTGACTCTTAAACCCACTTTTACAGTAAACCTACCTACCAGGGCACCTGTCGACCGAACAACATTTTTTCAACCCGCACGTCTAACCGACCGATCTCAAACAATACGACTAATATCATCTAGAGTGGGCGCGTTCGATTAACCCTGTCCTCACCTTTCCTTGACGTGAGTTTTAAACATTTTTAGCCAATTAAATACTGAGACATAACCCATCCAAATGTGCACCTTGACAACCGCCCTTTCACCCGTTTTTTACCGTTTTCATAAACCCAAACCTCTCTGACCTTTACCGTATAACAAAATACTTCACTTCTGGGGGAGCTGCGATGCTGGATCAGGATTACCGGGCTTCGGCTTGGTTCGCTGGTCCGGAGCAAGTTCAGACCGGAAACTTCGCAGTTCCTAAGAACCAGAAAAGGAAACAAGAACAATAATCTTCATCTGTAAAGTTTAGACATGACCCCACTACCACACTGAAACTTACCCGTTAGGCTAACCCAACCAAATAAAACGGATTACAAAAATGGACCTATAAATTAGATCAAAAATTCTCATCCCCTCCGGTCTCTCTCTTGCCCCCCCGTGGTGTGCAGAGAGATGGGATGGGGAGACGAATCGAACCCAGACAGGTTCGTTAGAAAATGTGAGACCCAGACAGGCCGCACAGTTTCTGATTCGTCCTCCCAAAATAGGATCTCTCAGATTTCGGAGGGTAAACTATCGGGAATCCCCTTTTTTTAAACGACTTACCTTACGGTACCTTACGTAAACTTCACCTCTGGGGGTGTTGCGATGCTGGATCAGGATTCTCGGGCTTTGGCTCGATTCGCTGGTCCAGAGCAAGTTCAGACCGAAAACTTCGCAATTCCTAAAAAAACAGAATAATAATTCTCATCAGTAAAGTTTAGTCACAACCTCACTATCACACTAAAAACAAAAGAACAAGCTACCCACCTGGCCCATAGGCCAAAAAAGGCATTGTTCCTAGACGGGAACCAATCACAGGCGACATAGTATAGTCAGACATGCGTCGGCCCGTGCCCCTCCTCATTCTCCCTACTACAAACCTTTCCAGACGAGTTCTGGCTTAGGGGGAGATGTTGTAATTTCCCCTAACCTAACCCTAATTTCCAGGAATTTCAAGAACTTAAAGCGCTGCTTTTTCACCAGTTTAAGGACTACAATCAGAGATCTCACTTATCAAACAATATTTTTATCATCTTAGGGTTCGACCAAAAGGGGCTTAATCATAAAAAAGTAATTAAAAATCTTTATTTAAACCAAGAATGTGCTAAACAGTTCTTATTTATCTGTAATAATAAGATGCTAAATGTATACAGTGTATAAATGTATCACTCCTGATGTATACAGATGTGATGTAATGACGCAAAGACGAATGGCAGAAGCACACATTTCCCGCAGAAAGCTACCAGTACCACTCAAAATATTACAAGAATTACTACAAGCTTAACATTATGAATTGGGCTAAGGTAAGGAGATTGTTTTGAACACTGGCTGGTTATGTACTTGCTCAAATTTATTTTGGATCATTTAAGAAAAAAAAACAAACTGATAGACTGATGGACTTAGTTTTTTTTTTATATGATTTCAGAATGACTTCCTGTTACACTGAATGACCTCTAATAAAAAGCATATTCAGGACAAGTCACATGGTTATTTCACAACTTAAAATAAAACAAGGCAGTCTTTTTAATATAACACAGCCAACACTTATTTGAAAATGCCAAGAAAGCTAATATTTTTTAACTTGGTATTTGATATGTTTATCTACAGATGAAATGATAAAATCTCTCTACATCTCATGCCATTTATTCATACTCAAAATGCATACATTCCATTGTTTAGAGGTTTCAGAATCATTGGAAAACAAAAATAACTTCAAATATACACAAACAGGGCAAATATTAAAAAAAAGAAAAGAAAAATAAGATAGGATGTGAATAGATACCTTTTGATTGACGTTTCCCAATAAAAGTTCATCTTCTTTCAATCAACCTCATTCAACTTCCATCTCAGACTGCCAAAGCACAGCCAAACTGTGAACATTTATACCCATGGGCACAACCACTAGACTAATAGTCAAGTAAGCAAACACAAATTAAATTCACCAAACATATGAACCTCAATTTTATAAAATGTTTTTGTACTTCCCCTAATCAATATAAATTATTTATAATATAATAATTAACAGCCATGTATTTATATTTCACCTTTATACAACTGTTCAATTTTAAAACAACAAATGTTACCCTTCATCCTCCACACTTGGTTTCTCCCACCTTACCCATGATGCACAGCACAGATATAACATTTAATTCCAGTTGCTGTTGCTGTGGGTTTTTAACTGGATTCAGCTAGTCCTAATCACTTCAAAAATTACTACATAGCGTAGTTATGGGATAAACCACGCTTTTCTAAACTCTAAATCAATTGAACCAAATGCTTCACAAAATAACTCACTGTTTCAAAGTTCTCAGAACAGCCACAAGATGGCGGCATCTGCTGGTCAAAATGGTTTAAATGCAACGAAAACAAATTACTACAACTAATTAAATGCCCTTAAATATGAATTATTCTGTGACATTTGTGTTCTTCAATGAGTCATGCTTGTTTTGTGTGTTATTAGGCATGGCTTGGATAACTATGCCAATCAGAAGCAGTAAAATATTCTCATTTTTTTTTAATTTTATTACATATGCATAAGTATTATGATTCATTAAATTTATTATAAATGAACCTACATTATAAAACTGACTGAGATCATTTAGACTCCCTTTCATGAGATCCCATATCAAGCAGCAAAACAAGCTGTTTTGTACAGTTAAAATAACTAGAAAAGGAAGCTTTGCACATTCATATTACAAATGGCTGTTGTTGTGTTTGTGTTGTGTAATGATGTAATGTGTGAGAACGGAAGTGAAAAACTGAACAAGACGATGAAGTTCACTACGTCTGTCTCGTGTGCTTTATTGCTGCTTACTAACTCCTCAGATAGGCCTACCGCAGCCGTGCCGGCTCTTCATTTTAAAAATAGGGACTAAATTACTAAATGAGAGGGTTTCTTAGGTTGTGGCTGAGACTCTAGTAGAGACTCGGACATATATAGTTTAATAACTTTAATCCCTTCTCTGTGAAATCTTTAGTTTATGTGGCACAGTGTTGAAGACCAGAAAATCACAGCAGCACAAAGACATATTCAGAGCCTTGTGTGGATCATGTGACGCAGGACATCAGATGACAATCATTTCCCTGTGCTGAAAATCAGGGGAGTCCCAAGAGATGCCAGGTTATCCCAGAAAATTTTTGTCAACATGAAAAAATATCGGGTAGATTTAGCGATGTAGTTGGTGAATTATGTATATGATGTATATCACGGTGTTATGATGAGCTATATGCCTTTCTACACTGATGTTCTAAGTTGTTCAAAGCGTTTCTAAGGATGCTGATTTTTAGAAGGCAGACTGAGATGGCGAACGGGAACATGGTTTGTGTTAGCTGTTTGGTAACGTAGTCAAGCAAAAGGCTAATCATATTAATTACGTTATGTGTCCGACGCTGTAGAGAGCGATACATAAAACACATTACCATTCTCATACATCGACTTGTAGACGAGCCTGTATAATTCACTCTTCCACTTCTTCTTCTGAATCAGTTTCTGCTTCAAACACACGTGGCTGAATTAAACCAGTATTTCCACTTGCCGTTGTGTAGCGTTTACTAAAGCAAAGTTGAGCGAGTGGATCTCTGAGCTGGTGTGAGTGAGTGGAGGCGGAGCTCATTTGTATATTCATGGATCCACATATACTAAATGAAGCAAGGGTGTAGAGTTACATGCAAGCTATTTTAAGGCATGAAAAAAATATGAGTATATGATTATATCATTCTGGTGATCTATAATGAGTTTTAAGGGATAAAATTATTGACTGCAAGGGGACTTTAAGTAAGCATGGAGTAGTTGACTTTAGATCAACACTGAGCAATTAGGCAGCAAAAAATGTCTCTTTACACAAACTCTGTTGGAGTAGTAATAAGGGAGTAAATGATGTGTGTGTTGCTTCAGTAAAAAGACATTCAAAAACTCTCACGGTTCATCTCATTTTCTTATCAGAAACTTTGCTAAGAAAATAATTTGGGTTATGATACTAACCCTGCTTTGCTTTAGTTTGTTTCTGAACCTGCCTAGAGTCAATCATAAACTCTTCAGGAGCGCATAGATAGTACAGTACAGTTATGGAACAAACAGACTGCATGATTAAATGCTTTGCAGGGAGAGGTTGTGTTTTTCCTGTGCTTTATGAAATATCCTTGCTTCCATTTGTAGTAAACTGAGAGTTAGACAAAGAGAGAGATAAAATATCTGAAGTCTTCACTAACTTTGGGCATGAAGTAGCCACTAACACACATGGCATTTGCCACACACACAAAGGAATGTGAACTGTTTGTAGCAAAATCTATTCTGAGCTAAAAGACAAACAGAGAGTCACTGTGAATGTATAACAGAGGAAAAAACAGCAAAGCCACTTAAAGTGAAAAGGAGGCAGCTATAAAAACGCCTTGAGATGTCTGAGAGGATGGAAGAAGAACTGCAATTATAAACAGAACAAAATGATGTTGATGCATAAAAAAAACATTTGTGGTTTCCATACAGTCTGATCCATGTCATTGCTTTTCGCTGATTTATGGCTTTTAATTCTTTTGGTTAAAACTTTATGAAGGGGCTGTTTTAGCCTGAAGGAAACTCTTATAAAACCAGGTGAATCAGTGGAATTGTTTATATACTCAGTCAAGCTCAGGTACGTGTGCCTATTTTCTCTCTCTGGTTGCCTCATTCCCAGACGCGGGCCGGTCCTAAGGTTAGAGATCACTTACTGAGGACAAATGTGGGAATGGAATGAGAGTGAACCTCGACTGTAGCTCTTACAGTTGTTCTTTGTGAATCATTACAACATGATTGGATCTGGATTTAATCTGTTCCCTTCTATAGTGCTTTAAAACACAAAGCATATTGGTTATTAATTATCTGACAAAAACTCTTTCATGAATTATTCCCCTCAGTTGTAAATGAGTCAATATGGCTACAGGTCTCACAAGGATGCAAGTACTCTGAGTACTGTGAATATTCAACAACATTTTTGATCTGCCTGCTTGAACTGAACTGAGCTGGACGATGACGATGACTTTCTCCAGAGCTGCTGTATCGATAAATGAACTAAAGGTATGTTTAAAGTAGTTTTTTTTCCCTCTCTACAGATGACAATGTTATCAAAATGATTCCCGTTTACACGGATCCACAGAAACGATTACACATGCCAGACCAGTAATTGGCGATGTCACTTTATAAAGAAAGACTATGCGCCCGCACACATACGCATTCAAACGCTCATGCCTATAGACTAAACATGTAATACGCATGTGTATACCATCACGGTTTTCACAGATTCACATTTTTGAAGATGATAACGGTATCGTGTTCAAAAACTTGCACTCTGAAACCTGTTTCAAAGTTTGCATTCTCAGGCCACAAAAACGCCGTTGTCGTGTAAATGGACGGCCATAGCACATAAAAAGTTTTCTGTTTTTAGTTGAAAACGGTGTCATGTAAACGGCCCCTAAGTTAATAATTAATGATTTTTACAACGGAAATTAATCAACGCTGAACTTACTTAAAGTGGACAATGACTTTCTTCTAGAGCTGCTGTACAGCCAAAACAATCTTGATGCATCATTTTCCTGTTATTGCAACACGTTCTCACTCCCAACTCGCCACATATTGACGCTTGGTCAGGACCCCTCGCTTCACTTTTTAACGCACAGGGTACTCCATTGCTTTCAGTTGTTTGCCTTATGCGTCAGATCAAGACGCATAATTCTTTGCATTTGTCAAGTCAAGTCACCTTCCTTTATAAAGCACTTTTCACAATATAGATTGTTTCAAAGCAGCTTTACAGTGATAACAGGAAATTAATGGAAGAGAGATTTTGTCTGTACATCAGCTCTAGAAAAAAGTTATTGTCCAGCTAAAGTAAGTTTATGATTAATTCATTTCGGTTGTGAATAATCATTAGTTATTTACTTTGGGGCGACTTACACGATGTCAGGACACAGGCGGAGGCAGAGGGGTGAGTGAACACAGAAGTTTATTGAAACAGAGACACGAACACAGGCAGATGATGGACGCAGGTGAGTAAAGAACAAGCACTTTGCGACCAGTCACTTAGCTGAAGGATAACAGGTATTTCTGTTGCAGGTGAAGGGATCAACGAGGAACAAAGAACTGGAGACAGAAGACGGCTGGATGAGGACTCAGGAAACTCAGGTAAGTAGCGGGTAAGGAGTCCAGGTACATATAGACGAGACCAGACAATGATGTGAAGGGAGTGAGTATTCTTATAGTGTCCTAGATGATGAAGTGCAGGTGCAGGTGATTAGTACTCAGGAGACTGTGAACGAGTGGGTGGAGCGTGGAGATCTGGTGACGATGCGTTGGTGTTGGTGGGTGTTGGCTGTGACTCTGTGACACACGACACCATTTTCACCAAAATAGAAAAACTCTCAATGCGTTCCGGCCACTCATCCGCACGGCAACAGCACTCGGCGGGTTTTGAAATAGTTTTGAAACGATACCATTATCATCTTCGTGTGAACTTCAAACAAACGTGAATCTGTGAGAACGGTGACAGCATGCACGTAAGCATTACGTGTTTAGTCTACAGGCAAGCCCGTTTGAATGCGTATGTGCGCAGGCGCGTAGTTTTTCTTTACAAAATGACTGCCAAATTACTTGTCTGCACTGCATAATACAGCGCTTCAGTCGTTTCCAATATTTCAGTAACGTTTTCATCTGTACAGAGGGAAAGTGAAGTGACGGAGGCGTCACAGGGGAGAGTCTAGTTGACACGGTCTCTGCAGACACTTCAGGGATGAGTTGTGGTCGTGTCGGCGCAGGTCCACCATCTGATCCGGATCCGGCCGACTGCAGTAAACCTCGGGATAAACAGAGAGACTAACATTAGCGTAGATGCCATTCTTCTTATGATGTAACGAGTACATCAGGTGTTGTGGGAAGTGTTCCCGGTTCCGGCTGACCTAGTTAATTTGTAAAAGTAGACCTGATTTTATAAATATTTATAGGCTACTTTTATATTTTGGAGCAACTAACCCCACTCCTACCCTAAACCTACCCACTTCTAAACAATATAAAACACGTAACAGGCAAATAAAAGTACAGTCATACGTATTTATTGCAAAAACTGACCAAAAACTGTATAAAAGTATAAACTCATGTTGCATTCCAAATCTTTTTGCAGTCATGTCTCATTCATACACCTGACTCTTTAGCATGACGCACCCGGTCACGAGACACACAAGAGCCAGTACCATTTTATAATCAAAGCTGACGTAACGTTTCTTTGGGCGGCATTATTATATCTACGGCAGATGGAGACTGTGATCGCTTTTGGGTCTTTTCTTCACACAAATCAAAGGTTTGGACTCAGAACACTTGGAATATTTGTACTTTTTTAATAAGTTGTGCACGTAGTCGTATCTGCCTGTTATATGCTGTTTTATATCATATAACACACTAATGGGTAGGTTTAGAGGTGTGGTTGGGTTGGGTTGGGTTGCGTGTTCAAAAAAGAATATTGTGGCTTTTCTATCAAATTGCTTGTCATCTTCCTCATTTGTAATTAGTTTTGGATAAAAGCATTTGCTAAATGATTAAATGTAAAAGTATCAATGGTAATTAAAAGCAAGAGCAGATAAAATGAAAATTGTTACAATCGAATGAATCATCACACTTAAATGTTAAAGTTAAATGGATACAGGCAGCATTTGGAAAAACTGATTGTAACCTAACGTAAATAAGTTGATTCAGTAATGTTAAGTAATATTTTTGATAAAAGCATGTTAATTTAGATTTTTTTTCAGCGCACTGACCCATTCTTCTCAAAGGGGTTTATATTACAGCTCTCTTCTTATCTGATGTGGTGGTCTGGATGCCGGGTGGAGCTTAATGGCCTCACTTTACTTGCAAGGAAAAAAGGGCCCTCTGAGACTGTGGAGGGCGGTTGGGCTCTTCTATATTTGCTCTGACCATATACACATGCTCCACCCTCTGCACACAGCCCACATAAACCACGCCGTTCCTTAAGACCTCATGAAGCTTCAAATGTCCTTGAGCTATAAATTCCATGATGCAAGATGCACTCATATTTTGTCACATAGGCTATAGATCAAAAGCAAAGGTTTGAGATTGTGTATGCTGTACCTAAGCTTGCATCTCCACACACTGAGCATAAACGTTCAAATGGAGGCATGGGGCCATTCCTCTGAAATCTGTCTTACTGCGTGTGGGTGGGAGGGCGAGGTCAGTTTGAGTAAACCATCTTTACCACATACAGGAGGGGTTCTGCGTAAATGAGCATGTTAGAGTTTCACTGGCGCTCTAAATAGCAGACGGCACAGTAATAAACGCAACAGCTGATTAGCTGCTGCTACAGCAAGCAGGTTCTTCCTCCTCGAAGGCAGGACAATGCTAAGTGCTAGCACATGACTGACGTGACCCAGGAGTTAGGCAGACCTAGAGCACAGATACAACCAAAAAGAGAGTTAGGTTAGAGCAGTGCTATACTACGAAGTGTTTCAGGGCCATCACTGAGGCTTGTGTATTCCTGGACTGTAGACACTAATTAGTACTTGCAGATTTAGATGCAACTTAGAAAACAGTTCCTGCATTTCTGAATTCAAGTATTCTTTTGCAACAGCACTGAAAGAGATCTTCGTTCACACGTCCCATATGTTTAGGCTTTGCACTACCACTCAAAGTATAGTAACTAAAGCACCTGTTTATTATTTGCTTGATAAAATCTTTACAACACAGAAAATGCATCAAGAATTTAGGGTTAGATTATTAAAGATTATTATATAAGAATTGTATTAATCCCTTAAGGAAAATTTTAAAGATGTATTACAAGAGACTATATGTTCTTAACAAACTGACCTAACAGAGTATGAATATAATTACTAAATGAAAGAGCCCTTGTTTTGGTGAAATACTGCATGAGTTCATTTAAATCCTTGTGTCTTTGATAACTCAGCAGTGGACAGGAGGAAAGAATATCTGAACACACAGAAGCAGCTCAGAAACATCTTTTAGCTCATTTCCCTCAAAAAACACACATACAGTAAATAGAGTTGAAAAGACCTCAAACACCTGCTATTGTCCAAGGCAATCCCTCACTTCAACTCAATTATCATTTCCACTATGCATTTTTAACGAACACATCACTTTTGACTTATTAACCATCAATCAAAAAAATAATAATATTTCATTGTTCAGTACTGCTTAAGGAGGTTATGTAAGTAATTCATTATTCGCATAATGTTTCAATCATGTCACAAACATCCTCATATATCCCAGCATTCTTCTTCATGAAGTATGTGTAGTATCATAAGAATGTTCTCTCTTCGATCAGGCTTACAGATTTATCAATCAACATGTCTTCGTTTTCCGCAAACTTGTAGCCGAACAGAGTCATGGTGGGGCCGCACACTTTCTGCACCAGCTGAACCAGTTTGAAGGGAATGCTGAACCTCCATTTCTCCACCTGTTCAGAGGAGTTTTTCTGGGTGGAATAAACTCCACTAACCTCCTTAGATGCCTGAGTATTTTTTAGGATCCACTCTTCCACCGTTGTGGTGAAGGGAATGCCTATAAAGCTGTACATCTCTGCAGCTTTGCGCATTGGGAATCGTGCGATGTCCTCATAGCGCACTAGCATGTAGCGTCCGCGAAGCCATGGTGGCTGCTTGAGTCCTATCTCTGCAGACATGCGGATGTTGTCGCAGTTTCCTTTGAGTTTTCTCACTTCATCCTCGTCCACTGGAAGGTCTTCGTCCACGGCCCACCTCTTCCAGATCTTGTACTTGCTGGAGAAGGCAACCATTCGTGAGGCGAGAACGGCACGAGGGTCCCTGACCAGCTGGATGAACTTCATGTCGAGCCTGGGATCCTCGGCTAGCGGCCGTAGCGTCTCTAGCTGCCGCACACGGACGGACTTAATCGCGTGATGCTCCTTCTGCAGGCAGGACTGAGCGGCCAGCGTCAGGTTGAGCGGCCCGCAACGCCGCACGCGACAATGGTAGCGCTCAAATACTTTTCTAACAAACGGCGTGCAGACGGGATCTTCACACAGAGACTGGCTAGATTCGCGGCGGAAGAGCGCAGCGGTCACATGATCCTCCGGCAGGGGCTCGATGAAGCTCTCCAGCAGGGAAAAGTCACAGAGGAACAGCTGATGCAGAACGTCACGATACGCCGGCCCTGCGACTGTGGCATTCGTCCCGCCGGTCTCCACAGATAACATGCGCTCCACGTGCCACAGCGGCTCGAACAGGTAAAACATATTTGATCCCTGCTGGTTAAAAAATTCCCCAACGAAAGAGGAGCCTGTGCGAGTGGTAGCCAGCAGAAGGATGTGCTTCCGTCCTCCTGCTGTAGACGCAGGCGAGACGCTCTCCTGGATGGACCACGTCGAGTTTTCCAGAGGATGATTCACGTGTTGGTCGGACGAGACATTGTGTTGCGGAGCAGACGAGAGAGACGGGCCGAGCAGCAGCAGCGGGGTCAGCGGGGTCAGCTTCGTGGTCAGCTTATCAGACACCCTGAAAAAGACAAGAAACCGTGAACGGTACGATAGTTGCTATTAGTGCTAAAAGGTCAGTTCACCTTAAAATTATCATTCTGTCATCATTTACTCTCCCTCATGTCCTTCAAAGCATCTATGACTTTCTTTCTTCTGCAAAACAAAAATATTTGGGGGGGGATTTTGTCCATACAACAGCCTTCAAAATATCTTCTTTTGTGTTCCACAGAAGTTTGGAACCGCATGAGAGTGAGCAAATGATGAGACAGAATGATCATTTTTGGGTGAACTATCCCTTTAATGTCTCATCTCTTCTCAAAGCAATTTCTCCAACAATAGAAACTGAAAAATGAATAACACCAGACAACGTTTGATTTTAAAGTGTTCTCTGACTGTTATACACACATACAGAAGAATAAATAGAGGAAGAGAATACCTACTTTGAAATAATGTTGTTTTCCTTTTCTATGATGACCAGAGTCACAATAAAGATGACAGAAATGGTATATTTAATGCGCATTCTTGTGTATGATAGTGTTCAGCAGGTTTCTCACTCTCAGATCATCCCTTCATCTTTTTCCTCTGATTTGACTCTGAAATAAAACACACAACACGAGTTATGACAGTAATACCACGCTGATCTTGAGTTATTATTCTGTTATAAACTCTCCACTTCAAAGTCATAATCTGAATCAAATGTATATGAGTATTTCCCAGTTTTATAACATGAGCTTAATCATTAATTCTTCTAAACCTGGTCTTGTTGCAGTTGTGGACAGTCCATGTCTGGTAGCTTGTGTTTCTCTGACACATGTTGTCAGTAGTTACTGCAGGTCATTAATTTAAGGTAATTAATCTTTCCAGACATGGACTGTAGGTTATAGGATAGTTAGTAGCACTCATTTCCATGTGCTTGATTACTAATGGCAGTCATATGTATGGGTTATGCTTCACAATCCGACATATTACGACAGGTTTGGTTTTCATAAATTATCTGATTAAATCTTTCCTTAAGGCAGAAAGAGTGTATCAAATGTAAGATGGCTAGATTTTAACATTTTCTGAGGAACATGTCAATGGAGTTTAGAGTTTAGCGTGCGTAATGATGCTATCGGGTGCTGTGGGTGATTGGCAGGGCGTTGCTATGTAGTTGCTACGGTGTTCTGAGTGGATTCAGCTGCATTGCTATGGTGCTGCTATAGGCATCTATTACTGTGCTATTATTACTATACTATTATTACAGCTATTATTACTGTGCATAATTTGAAATGTATTCACAGCACAAAACGGTGTGAGAAGACTTACACACCAAAGGTTGCTCTGGAAGCAAAAGACAAAAAAGTAGTAATAATAATAGTGATTGTAGTTTCAGTAAACACCACTAATTAACACTCACTGTGAATACTGATCCCACAGCAGAGGATGTTGGGTAGGGTTTAAATTAAAAGCTTAAAACTTTCCTAAAATATAACACTATTTCAAAAACAAAAAAGTCAGTCTGTTTTACAAGCAAATAACCTCTGCCTGAATATAAACAACAGAAACGTGTCGTTTCATGATCAAATGAAGCCGTTTTCAGAAAAGGGTGCAGATGATGAAATTAATATCACCTCATCATGGTGTGAAAAAAATCTTTTCAGTTAAAAAAATAATCTGATAAAGAACATGTGCTGTGTAAATCTGTAAATTTAGGAGCATTTTCTCACAGAAACTAATGAAACCGTTCACTGAAACTGCACAGATCAACAAACATTTATTACACTTGACAGCCACTGTGACGTGAAATCGACTGAATACACCTCTAACATCTGAGCTGATCTTTGTTGCTCCATGCAAGTGGTTATGTTGACATATGAATTATTATTATTCATGTCATTATGAATTTATATTATTGTTCATTATTATTATTCTTATAAGTCTTTACATTTCATGTGTCTACAACTACCCATAGATGGAGTAAATTTGCAATTATACCGGTGAAACAAAAACCACGTTTGGCAGCAGAGATCACAAGATATCATCATTAACTCAACACTTAAAGCTTCAGACAGAGCAAATCCCCTAGTCTGTTATTTTGAGAAATAAATATGATTCTGTAAGATTTCAGTTTCACTTATGACTATAAAAGAGTTTTGCTAAGATTCCTGAGTGGAGATCAAGTCCCTGTAAAAGAGCGTTCTGAGGTTAGGGGCTTCATGTCATAAATATATATAGAAAAATGGAATTAGGGTGAATTAAACTTTAAAGCAAATGTTATAATTTATGACAAATTAGGGAAACAAAAAAAAAACAAATTTTACAATTGCACTCAATTCCCCAGACTCAACATTTGACTCAACAAAACATCTCAGACACAGTAATCAGTGCAAATTAAGTACTTAATTATTGTCACGATATTGTTGCACAAAATCGCACAAAGCAGGAAAATAAAATACAAACAGTCTTTAATCCAACAATCCAAGCGATCACAGGGCATAGGAACTCCACGTTACACAGACAGAGGTGGAAAGTAACAAATACTTTCGTTACAGTACTTGAGTACATTTTTCCATTTTATTCAACTTCACTACATTTATTTTTCACCAAAAGTACAAAGTATATTGACGAAGGTGCCGACGGAGCAACAGGGCGAGCTGACACTTTTCAAACGACTGCAGTGAGCCCTGCGCTTCAGCCAATAGCAGACAGGTCTGACTCGCTTCAGCCAATAGCAGACAGGTCTGACTCGCTTCAGCCAATAGCAGACAGGTCTGACTCGCTTCAGCCAATAGCAGACAGGTCTGACTCAGTGCAAAACCAATCAAAACTTCCAGTTCGGGGGGGGCGGGGCATTCAAACTCGCTAACGTTTCAATATTTTAGTGAATGTAAGTGAGCTATGCTCATATTCTGATTTTAAATTGTAATTTTGGCAGCCCCTGAAATGGGTCATGCCATTGATATTACCAGAGCACTGAGCAGTTGAAGTAAATAGAAAACTGACAGTTATTGCATGGACGGCGCAAGAACAATGTTAGTGTCTAAAATGCATGCGCACAGTTCAGTTAAAGCGTGCCCTCTTTAAAGTGTTAGTTCACCCAAAAATGTACATTCTGTCATTAATTCCTCACCCTCATGTTGTACAAAACCCGTAAAACCTTCGTTCATCTTCAGAACACAAATGAAGATTTTTGATGAAGTCCAAGAGCTTTCTGACCCCTCCATAGACAGCAACGTTATTACCACTTTCAGGGCCCAGAAAGGCAGTAAAGACATGGATAAAATAGCCCATGTGACTCCAGTGGTTCAACCTTAATGTTATGAAGCCACGAGAATACTTTTTTGTGCACAAAAAAACTAAAATAATGACTTTATTCAACAATTTCTTCTCTTCCGTCTCAGTCTTTGGCACTGTTGATGTAGTAAGTGCAGCGTTTCCAGGTTCTACATCAGAACTCCTGCTCATTATTGGCCGACTTCATCAAATATCTTCATTTGTGTTCCGAAGATGAACGAAGGTCTTACGGGTTTGGAACGATATAAGTAATCTATAAGTAATCAAAAAGTCGTCATATTATATTACCCTAAATGTGTAATGTAATGGATTACGTTGCTAACTACAATATTTGTCATGTAAATTGGAATCAGTAACCAAACCCCCCTGTCTAAAAAAGATTTATTATCACTGTATTTTAGGACATTAGCACAACAATACATTAACACAAATAGTAACAGCAGAGTAAAATAGTATTTGAATTATGTACAATACGTTTGTCCTTTACTAATGGGCCAGAGTTCATAGATGGCCAAACTTTCAAACCCATTCAGATCAGACTCAGTCTCGCCTTCAGGAATCTGAACACAGATAACAGGCCTTCAGTCATAACCTGTGATATATGTGACCGGAGATAATAACACAGTGAGATGAGAGGAGAGAAGGTGTCCAGCAGCAGACGGTGGTTAGGAAACAAGTTCTGTCTTGCATGATAAACGTGAGACTCCGGAAACCTTTTACATCACCACCAAAAAATCAGTGTATGTATTTATCTGAGTGTACACTCATTTTCTCACACTTTTCATCTCTAGCCATCTATTCAAAATCCAATAAAACCATTAAAAAGATCATTGACTTTAAAATCAACTCAAAGCTCTGGTGAATTTCTCTGATCTTCTCACATCAGTGTCACATTCCACACACACACTAGAGAGACTGAGACTGAAACACACACACACACACACACACACACTAGAGAGACTGACTGACACCGAATCACACGCACACACACACACACACACTAGAGAGACTGAGACTGAAACACACACACACACACACTAGAGAGACTGAGACTGAAACACACACACACACACTAGAGAGACTGACTGACACCGAATCACACACACACACACACACACACGCTAGAGAGACTGACTGACACTGAATCACACACACACACACACACTAGAGAGACTGACTGACACTGAATCACACACACACACACACACACACACACACTAGAGAGACTGACTGACACCGAATCACACACACACACACACACACACTAGAGAGACTGACTGACACCGAATCACACACACACACACTAGGACTGGACCAGAATATTCGAATATTCGTTCGGTGGGTTGGTATTCGATTTTCAATTTTGGGATTGGAATATTCAGGTTTTTTTGTTTTTTTCCGCGCACACCTGGCATCCCCCTCGAAACGGTTCTCATTCGCGCTTGCATATGTTTACACTATAAAATCTGGCGAAATACAATACTCTTTTTTTTTTTACAATTATCTTATAGCCTTGCAGTTTTTAATAGGATGGACAGGTGAATAGGAACCCAACCTCGTTATACTTAATAAATATATTTGCTTCTTCTTAGCCTAAGTGTCCCTGCCACTGGAGTGTATTCTCTGTCTAGAGCGCACAACTGCACGAGCTTATATGGAAGAAGCCCATGCCTGAGCTTGCATTCTGGTTTAAGCTGCGTTTGTTTGACATTGTGGAAAATAGAATAATAGAATCAAAATGTATTAGCCTTTTTACCCGTTAGGGATGAGACGGTGAGAAAATTTTCCCTCACCGTCACATTACAGTGCTTGTGCGGCCGTGAACGAATGACAGTGTGGCCGTGCGCATTTTACTTTCGGTTTGCCAGCTCGGGGGTGGGTTGCATTATTCTTAATGAAAAACACAACAACAAAACAGTACAATGACAAACACCCTTAAATAGGCACTTTTACATTTCGCGATCATCTTGTCATTCAGCTCCTCACTCTCTGATGAATGAGAACTGACTCCTGCTGCGTTTGTGCTGCGACTCTCGTTCGGCTCACGCGGCACGTTCAGTTTTTAATTGTAGTTAATCTGTTCTCTAACTGAACTAAAATTTTTACTACTATAAAATATCAAAACGACGGTGAGGTGCGGTGCCGCGGTGGGCAAGTAATGTAACCGGTGTTATGCCTGAACATTGCAGCAAGCCTAGTATTACCCGTTATTATCTAAATGAATCTACTGCGAAATATAGGAGCTTGTGACTGGGACGTAACAGACCGGTGTGTTTTGTATCACTAGTGCAGTGTCCGTTCTCGGAGCATAAGCCCTGCCCGCGTGAGGCGCACCGCTTCTCCATATTCCTGCCTTTATTAGAGAGAAGAATATGTTCAGCCCCTCCCTCCGAAGCCTCCAATATTCGGTGTTGATTACTACCAAAGCTTCGAAGCTCAAAAAATGGTATTCGGACCAGCCCTAACACACACACACACACACACACACACACACACTAGAGAGACTGACTGACACTGAATCACACACACACAAACACACACACTAGAGAGACTGACGGACACTGAATCACACACACACACACATTTCTCAAATCTCTTAGAAGACAACAAACACAACCCTAGGTATTTATTCGATACAGTGGCTAAATTAACCAAAGATAAAGCTTCACCTTCTGATGTTTGTAAACAGCACAGCAGTAATGACTTTATGAACTTCTTTACTTGTAAGATTGATAATATTAGGGAAAAAATTATAACCATGCAGCCGTCTACTACAGTATCACATCAGACAGTGCATTGTAGTGTCACTGAGGAAAAATGACACTCATTCACTGCTATAGGAGAAGAAGAATTGGCTAAACTCGTTAAATCATCAAAATCAACAACATGTATGCTCGACCCCATACCAACTAAACTACTAAAAGAGATGCTTCCAGAGGTCATAGATCCTCTTCTTAATATCATTAATTCATCCTTGTCATCCTAACAATCGAGCAGTTGAGATCTGATATATAAGTGTATGTCTCTGAGTCAAGTCAAATCAAATCACCTTTATTTATATAGCGCTTTTTACAATGCCGATTGTTTCAAAGCAGCTTCACAGTGGTAACAGGAAAATAATGCAACAGAATTTGATTCGGCTGTACAGCCGCTCTGGAGAAAAGAGTGATGTCATCAGCTCAGTTCAATTATCATATAGTGTCAATGCGGGCAGATCAGTAATATAGTTGAATATTTAAGTGTCCCCAACTGAGCAAGCCAAAAACCAAAGGCGACGGTGGCAAGGAACCAAAACTCCTTCAGGGCCAGAACGGAGAAAAAAACCTTGGGAGAAACCAGGCTCAGTCGGGGTGCCAGTTCTCCTCTGGCCGACGAACAAATAGTGTATGATTATGATTCTGGCAACATTACAGGTCAGAGGTCATATTAGATCGGAATATTCGAAAGATCGGAGTCATCACGCCGGAGACGGGTTTATTGAGGATGTCGAAACGATGCGGCATTTACAGGGGGGAGTCTAATTGACACGGTCTCTGCAGACACTTCAGGGATGCGTTCAGGGATTCATGTCTAGGCTAAGGTCCACCATCTGATCTGGATACGGCCCGGATCCGGCTGACTGCAGTAAACCTCGGGATAAACAGAGAGACTAACATTAGCGTAGATGCCATTCTTCTTATGATGTAACGAGTACATCAGGTGTTATGGGAAGTGTTCCCGGTTCCGGCTGACCTAGTTAATGCAGCCTAAAACAATCATTTAACTGATTTGAATAATAGAAATTGATAATGTTCTGTGTGTATGCCATAGTAAAGAGATGTGTTTTTAGTCTAGATTTAAACTGACAGAGTGTGTCTGCTTCCCGAACAATACTAGGAAGACTGTTCCAGAGTTTAGGTGCTAAATAGGAAAAGGATCGACTGCCTGCAGTTGATTTTGATATTCTAGGTATTATCAACTGGCCAGAATTTTGAGACCGCAATAGACGTGATGGAGTATAATGCGTTAAGAGCTCGCTCAAGTACTGGGGAGCTAAACCATTTAGTGCTTTGTAAGTAATCAGCAAGATTTTAAAATGTATACGATGTTTAATAGGGAGCCAATGCAGTGTTGCCAGAACCGGGCTAATATGGTCATACTTCCTGGTTCTAGTAAGAACTCGAGCTGCTGCGTTTTGGACCAGCTGGAGTTTGTTTATTAAGCGAGCAGGGCAACCACCCAGTAGAGCATTACAATAATCTAGCCTTGAGGTCATGAACGCATGAACTAACTGTTCAGCATTTTGCATTGAAAGCATGTGCCGTAATTTAGATATATTTTTAAGATGGTAGAATGCAGTTTTACAGATGCTAGAAACGTGGCTTTCAAATGAGAGATTGGTATCAAAGAGCACACCCAGGTTCCTAACTGACGACGAGGACTTGACAGAGCAGCCATCGAGTGTTAGACAGTATTCTAGGTTACTACTTTTTACTACTAGTTTTTTTGTCCAATAATTAAAAATTCTGTTTTTTCTGAATTAAGTTGCAGGAAATTACAAACCCGATTCCAAAAAAGTTGGGACACTGTACAAATTGTGAATAAAAACAGAATGCAATGATGTGGAAGTTTCAAATTTCAATATTTTATTCAGAATACAACATAGATGACATATCAAATGTTTAAACTGAGAAAATGTATCATTTTAAGGGAAAAATAAGTTGATTTTAAATTTCATGGCATCAACACATCTCAAAAAAGTTGGGACAAGGCCATGTTTACCACTGTGTGGCATCCCCTCTTCTTTTTATAACCGTCTGCAAACGTCTGGGGACTGAGGAGACAAGCTGCTCAAGTTTAGGAATAGGAATGTTGTCCCATTCTTGTCTAATACAGGCTTCTAGTCGCTCAACTGTCTTAGGTCTTCTTTGTCGCATCTTCCTCTTTATGATGTGCCAAATGTTTTCTATGGGTGAAAGATCTGGACTGCAGGCTGGCCATTTCAGTACCCGGATCCTTCTTCTACGCAGCCATGATGTTGTAATTGATGCAGTATGTGGTCTGGCATTGTCATGTTGGAAAATGCAAGGTCTTCCCTGAAAGAGACGACGTCTGGATGGGAGCATATGTTGTTCTAGAACTTGGATATACCTTTCAGCATTGATGGTGCCTTTCCAGATGTGTAAGCTGCCCATGCCACACGCACTCATGCAACCCCATACCATCAGAGATGCAGGCTTCTGAACTGAGCGCTGATAACAACTTGGGTTGTCCTTGTCCTCTTTAGTCCGGATTACATGGCGTCCCAGTTTTCCAAAAAGAACTTCAAATTTTGATTCGTCTGACCACAGAACAGTTTTCCACTTTGCCACAGTCCATTTTAAATGAGCCTTGGCCCAGAGAAAACGCCTGGGCTTCTGGATCATGTTTAGATATGGCTTCTTTTTTGACCTATAGAGTTTTAGCCGGCAACGGCGAATGGCACGGTGGATTGTGTTCACCAACAATGTTTTCTGGAAGTATTCCTGAGCCCATGTTGTGATTTCCATTACAGTAGCATTCCTGTATGTGATGCAGTGCCGTCTAAGGGCCGAAGATCACGGGCATCCAGTATGGTTTTCCGGCCTTGACCCTTACGCACAGAGATTGTTCCAGATTCTCTGAATCTTTGGATGATATTATGCACTGTAGATGATGATAACTTCAAACTCTTTGCAATTTTTCTCGGAGAAACTCCTTTCTGATATTGCTCCACTATTTTTCGCCGCAGCATTGGGGGAATTGGTGATCCTCTGCCCATCTTGACTTCTGAGAGACACTGCCACTCTGAGAGGCTCTTTTTATACCCAATCATGTTGCCAATTGACCTAATAAGTTGCAAATTGGTCCTCCAGCTGTTCCTTATATGTACATTTAACTTTTCCGGCCTCTTATTGCTACCTGTCCCAGCTTTTTTGGAATGTGTAGCTCTCATGAAATCCAAAATGAGCCAATATTTGGCATGACATTTCAAAATGTCTCACTTTCAACATTTGATATGTTATCTATATTCTATTGTGAATAAAATATAAGTTTATGAGATTTGTAAATTATTGCATTCCTTTTTTATTTACAATTTGTACAGTGTCCCAACTTTTTTGGAATCGGGTTTGTACTAGTCATCCAATTTTTTATATCAGCTATGCATTCTGTTAATCTTGTGAATTGGTAAGTTTCGTCAGGGCGTGAAGAAATATAGAGCTGAGTATCGTCAGCATAACAATGAAAACTAACGCCATGCTTCCTAATAATATCTCCCAGTGGTAGCATGTACAGGGTGAAGAGCAACGGTCCTAACACTGAGCCCTGCGGTACTCCATACTGAACTTGCGATCGGTGTGACATCTCTTCATTTACTGCTACAAACTGATAACGGAGGTCATAGATCCTCTTCTTAATATCATTAATTCATCTTTGTCATTAGGATATGTACCGAAAACCTTTAAGCTGGCTATTATTAAACCTCATTAAAAAACCTACAGAATTAGTCAATTACAGGCCAATCTCAAATCTACCCTTTCTGTCAAAAATACTAGAAAAGGCAGTGTCTTCACAACTATGCTCCTTTTTAGAAAGAAATGGTATCTGTGAGGATTTCCAGTCAGGATTTAGACCGTATCATAGTACTGAGACTGCTCTCATTAGAGTTACAAATGATTTACTCTTATCATCCGATCGTGGTTGTATCTCTCTGTTAGTGTTACTCGATCTTAGCGCTGCATTCGATACTATCGACCACAACATTCTTTTGAATAGACTCGAAAATTATGTTGGCATTAGTGGAATTTCATTGGCATGGTTTAAATCATACTTATCTGACCGTTATCAGTTTGTAGCAGTAAATGAAGAGATGTCACACCGAACACAAGTTCAGTATGGAGTACCGCAGGGCTCAGTGCTAGGACCGTTGCTCTTCACCCTGTACATGCTACCACTGGGAGATATTATTAGGAAGCATGGCGTTAGTTTTCATTGTTATGCTGACGATACTCAGCTCTATATTTCTTCACGCCCTGACGAAACTTACCAATTCACAAGATTAATGGAATGCATAGCTGATATAAAAAATTGGATGACTAGTAATTTCCTAAACTTAATTCTGAAAAAACTGAATTTTTAATTATTGGACTAAAAACCTTCACAAGTAGTAACCTAGAATACTGTCTAACACTCGATGGCTGCTCTGTCAAGTCCTCGTCGTCAGTTAGGAACCTGGGTGTGCTCTTTGATACCAATCTCTCATTAGAAAGCCACGTTTCTAGCATCTGTAAAACTGCATTCTTCCATCTTAAAAATATATCTAAACTACGACATATGCTACAGAGACTGACGGACACTGAATCACACACACACACACACACACACACACTACAGAGACTGACGGACACCAGCGCTCGCATTGAATCAAGTGTAATGTGGAGTCCCCACCATATAAATGTTTTGGTGCGTGGGGGGGGTGTTGGGGAAATGCCTGAAACAGGGCCATATGCAGGCTTTTATAATTAGCAAGGTCCCAAAAGTGCTCTTGCTAGGGGGGTTGGGGGGCTTGCCCCCCAGAGAACATTTAGATTTTCCTGATCTACACATGTGCATTTTAAGGTGTTTGAAGGCCAAAAGTTGGATATCAGAAGCTTTAAAAGCATGTCAGTGTTTAGCAGCATATATTATCTGTCAAGCAGATAACATATTCTTAAACATGAGCATTAGTTTAAATGTTTAATGTTTATGCTTATTGTTGACAATACACAATCACATATTCCAAACAGAAATGGCCTTAAATAAGAAATGTTTCAAGGATTATTTTGCATAGATGTTACATTTCAATCAAACGCCAATGCAATCCTTCTGTGTCCAGAGGCAAATGAGCAATTTATATGAGCATCAAAGATCTGTTTCAGCAACTTGTTTCTTTTCTGAATTAATCAGTTTTTGGACCAATCAGTTCAATTAATGGTTCAATTGCTCACTTATAAAGACAGTCACTTGTCGCCACCTACTGGCTGAAGTTGTGCAAACACAGACAAACGGATTGAAGTATACTTTGGGCTTTAACTGAAGCGCTGGAACATAAAGCTCACCTACTTTGATTTGATCGGTCATCTGAAACATTTTGACATTGAGCGCTGTTAGTCTGAAGTAGGGATGGGCATTTTTCCAAAATATTGTATTCGAATATTTGGGCTCATTAAAAAAACGAATATTCGAATATTCGTTTATTTAAATGACGTTATTTTGAGAAAATGAGAAAGGGTTTTTTTTTTATTCATCAAGTTTTTGTCATCATTTCTGAACAAACTTATGATTAGGTAATATAAACAACAAGCTTACGTTATATCTTAAGGTTTTCATTTAGTTCAAAACAATAAACAATATGTGTAAACAAAAAATATAGGCCTAAAGAACAAAAGCATTATATGGTCAAGCAGCGCAAGCGGAAAAAAACGCTAATAAAGCAAAGCGCGCTACTTATCGTGCAGAACGTACATATACACTCGAGTCAGAATATGGTTATCATGTTTATATTGTTTCACATTTTCATGTTGAGAAAAACAATAATATCATGTGGATGATATTATTCTCGGGTGAGAAAACACGCCCCGCTGACAGACGTTGCAGAGACACAAAGATAACAGTGTTAAGAGAAGTTTCTAACAGCACTTTGTGTTTACTGCTCTTAAACCCTCGACAAAACTTAAAGGAAGCATTTGTCTCGAGATCATTTTGCTATCTCGCTCTCACTCGGTGAACATCTGTGCTCACCTGCACTCGTGATGCAGTGATGGACTGTCTTTCCTCATTCGACTGGTGTTTGGATTTCTCATTGTGGTCGTGATATTATGAAAACTGTTTCATTAATTAATTTTATCAAAAGTAACTCCATTGTGTAAGATCATTTTCAATTTTCATCTAAGTAATTCCAAACATCGCGAGGCAGACGACGACATTATGTGATCAAATACACTCAACTTATTAACCCGCTCCACAGCGCCACCCAGTGGATGTAGTTATAACTGCGAGTTTTGGAGGGATTTATCATGGATTCACTGCATTTACGGCCAGCAAAGCAACATAGTAAAATTCGAATAGTATTTATTTTTTCGAATATTAATTACAGATCGATTATTCGAATATTCGACTATTCGTGCACACCCCTAGTCTGAAGCAGCTCAGATGAGAAGGTCGGTTATCGTGGCTATCGCACTATTTTTCCCTGTTTATTTATGTATTTATTTATTTACATAATTGTTCCGGCGAACTGTTGACTAAAAGTAATTTCACAAGCTGACTAAATCACACGACTGTGAGACTATGAGCATTTCACACACACTCTAAATATAAAATGCATGATAAAAATACAATATAATCTAAATATTTTAAAACATTAAGACAAGCTCATTATACAAGGGAAATAATAGGCTATTACAGATCTAGACAAATTGAGTTGCTTTAGTTAATGAAGTTAATAGCTAGGCCTATGTCATGCACGATCATTTAGATTTATTTTTCACATTTTTGGTCACAAAATGATTTGTTTTGATGACACGAGTCAGTTTTGATGACTTTGCAATATTTATAAAATGTTAGAATAGTAACAATGAAAAATGAGTACGCCTACATTTGTGAACTTTAGGGTTAGGGTTATCTACAGTAGGTTAGGAATACAAAAGCCCCAACATGGAGTAGATAAATAGTCTACAGTAGAAAGATTAGGAAAAGAAAATGACCCCATCAAACTCAGCAGAAGCTTTCTCTTCCCGACTCCAGTGAGGGTTTTAGTAGGCTATTCGTTTTTTCATTAACGTTAGCTTCACGGAGCGGCGCAAAGCAAGCAGTAAACAGAGTCATGCGCTCTTTAGATAAAGGGCCGTTTACAGTCTTTAAAGAGAAATGACAAGCAGCCTCAAAATACAGTCACATGAATTATTGTAAATAATTAATTCACAAAATTTAGGGGACCCCCCAACCCTATTTTTTACTTCTTATGGGGGGTCCCGGATCCCCCCAGCCCCCCCTCACTGAGCACTGACAGACACTGAATCACACACACACACACACACACACTAGAGAGACTGACTGACACTGAATCACACACACACACACACACACACACACTAGAGAGACTGACGGACACTGAATCACACACACACACACACACACACTAGAGAAACTGATGGACACTGAATCACACACACACACACACACACTAGAGAGACTGACTGACACTGAATCACACACACACACACACACACACTAGAGAGACTGACGGACACTGAATCACACACACACACACACACACACTAGAGAAACTGACGGACACTGAATCACACACACACACACACACTAGAGAAACTGACGGACACTGAATCACACACACACACACACACACACACACTAGAGAGACTGACTGACACTGAATCACACGCACGCACACACACACACACACACTAGAGAGACTGACGGACACTGAATCTCACACACACACACACACACACACACACTAGAGAGACTGACTGACACTGAATCACACGCACACATGCACACACACACACTAGAGAGACTGACCGACACTAAATCACACACGCGCACACACACACTAGAGAGACTGACACTGAATCACACGCACACACACACACACACACTAGAGAGACTGACTGACACTGAATGACACGCACACACACACGCACACACACACACACACACACTAGAGAGACTGACCGACACTAAATCACACACGCGCACACACACACTAGAGAGACTGACACTGAATCACACGCACACACACACACACACAGTAGAGAGACTGACTGACACTGAATGACACGCACACACACACGCACACACACACACACACACACTAGAGAGACTGACGGACACTGAATCACACACGCACACACACACACTAGAGAGACTAACTGACACTGAATCACACACACACACACACACACACACACTAGAGAGACTAACTTACACTGAATCACACGCACAAACACACACACACTAGAGAGACTAACTTACACTGAATCACACGCACAAACACACACACACACTAGAGAGACTAACTTACACTGAATCACACGCACAAACACACACACACTAGAGAGACTAACTGACACTGAATCACACGCACACACACACACACATACTAGAGAGACTGACTGACACTGAATCACACGCACAAACACACACACACACTAGAGAGACTGACTGACACTGAATCACACGCACACACACACACACAGGCATTTGATCAGCACCTGACAATTATCATGGATATGTGATAAAAACATCGCTTCAGGCTCATCTCACCAAATCTCCAGTAAATGCGTATATTATCGGTGAAGGACATTATAAGATATTATTATTATCCATGCACTGATGTGCAATGATATAATAATATGATTATAGCGGAATAATGCTCAATGTTGTGATGCAGAAAACCCCCACAGATGTTACAGCATCAGCCAATCACAGAAGAGCGTTACACTGATTCTGTTACAATATCACTGAACATTCTAAACCATAACATTATATCAGCCAATCACAGACACAGAAATCATTCCTGACGGGATCAAATAAAGCATCTGCTGATGATACTGTACCATTATGTTTCCTCGTTCACTTGGTGGTAAAAATACAGTACAATCCAGATCATGGTGTGTAAAATTCAATGTTCAATAGTTTTAAAACATGCGAATCCATCATTCAATAATCATTCACGGCCGACGTTATTAAAACTAATAAATGAGGGAATGACCAACACAAAGGTCTGAGAATGACTGAGAATACAAATAAAACTCTAAAATATAGACTAATATATAAGCGGATCGAAATGCATTTCGTTTTAAACGCTAAGGGTTCGCAGAGACGAGATGCGCTTCACATCAGCGCGAGCGCGAGTGTGTGTGTGTGTGTGTGAGAGAGAGAGGGAAACACTGAACAGCGCCGCGCGTCACGTGAGCCATGACATCAGCGAGTCTCCCAGTGATTTAATTCATTAGCACAGAAACATTTAAATCTCTAATCATAATGACAGCTGGTGGAATAATAATAGATAATTCACTCATGTCTGTGCCTGATTATTTCTCAAATCTAACGAAAACAACTGGTTTCATTTTTATATTACATGTGAAGAAGTTTAAACATTCTATTTAGTCCAATTGTCTCTTTATCATAGAATACATAAAGATAAATTAAAAACTAAATGTATAATGGAATGTACAAATTATTTTGTAAATGATGCTGGGATGAAATGATTTTAGTTTGGCAGATTAATGACTGACTATTTTAAAATAATTACAATTTGTTATTTGCTAAGTTTTATATCCAAAAATCAAAAGGAAAGCAGTGAAAATACTGGGTATTTGTAAATAATTTCAAATTAATTATTTGAATATTGCTCATCCTTAACAGTATCAGACCAGCGCTTTATTTATTGATTTCTTCCCTCTGGTTATTCTAGTGTATGAATATTAAAAAATTAAATAAACAAGCGGAACATAAATTATTAAAAGTTAACTCCAGTTAAGTCCAGACTTCAAGACCCACAGTGCATTGCGCGTGTGTCGTGGTAATGTGACGTCACGCCGGAAGGTTCAGGAAGGGTTTGCTGTTGCGTCAGTGGTGAAGACGCGCATCGAAGGTGAAATTAGAAAACAAACCAACTGGTGAGTTTTACTTTTAAACGTAATGTTTTACAGTAATTGCAGTGTAAATGTCGTTCTACAGGATTGTTTTACATACGAGCCTCAGCCACTGGAGTGAGGCAAATCTAACATTCATACAATTGAACATGAGTTTGTAGTTGAATCAAATCTTTACGTTTATACAGAACGCCGGCTGTGTTGCTTCTGTTCATAAGGAATGAGTATGAGCTCTAATGTCTGCGTGTTTTAACACACAGTGATGCTGGTGTCACGGCTGTCATGCCTGCGGTCAGTCCCTGCGGCCGGGCTCCGGTCAGCCCTGGGTCAGACCTCCCTAACCCTGACCCGCTCGGCCCTGATGAAGCCCTGCCCGCCCCTGATGAGAGCGCAGCAGGTACCGACCGCACCTGAGACTGACAGACATGCAGTCGTAAGCCGTAATGTGTGTTTTGTTATAAACTTTGTTGTTTCTGGTCAGGGTTACTCCACCAAGGCCAGACTGGGGCTCCGGCGGAGCAAGACTTCCAAAGAGCAATTCCAGAATGCAGCGTTCGAACCTGCTACTGACACGGCCATTAAAAGTAAATTCTGTTAATATGTTCTTCTATAAAGATTTCTCCACTTTCATCCCTGGTATTGACATCTGTCTCGGGTGATCTGATCACACCGGCATTATTACCATGCGTCTGATCCAGAGAGGGCGAAGCCGTCAGGCTCGGTGGAGCAGAGAGGACATCACTTACCTGCGGCACAAACTCAAGCCATGATGGGAAATGACCGCTTCACCTGCCCTTCATGTCTTTGGATTGTGGGCAGAAAATATTAATCTTTTAACTTGTTTTTTTTCTGTGGGAACACGGTCTGGGATTTCTGTAGAGAATATGTCATTTCATATTATTCATATTATTACTGAAAGCATGTCTTTATTATAAATAGTCAATGGAAAATAATTTGACAGACTTTAACTGTAGATCATTTCCAACCTGCTTCAGCTCACCTGGCCTGTGATTTTCAAGCGATCCTGAAGACTAGGTTAGCCGGTTCAGGTGTGTTTGATTCGGGTCGAAGCCGGGTTAAGACTTTAGCTTCAGATCCAGCTCATCAAGTCCTTCAGGCTTACTTGAAAACTACAGGTATGTGTGTTGGAGCAGCGCTGTGGAGACTGACCCCTGACCTCGACTGCAGAGACACTGGACTGCTTGTTTGTGATTAGCTTTTGCTCACTCAGATCTCTGGTCTGTGAGAGGTGAAGGTCTTCTGACCATCACTCCTTCCCTGGACTGCAGCACCTCTGGTCTGAGTAACCCAATCACAAAATGTTTTAGACGCTGAGACGGATGTTAATGCCAGTCTGGGCTGCGTTTCCCAAAAGCATTGTAAGTAGATCATAGAGCACTGCCGCCAATAGTCTCTATGATCAACTTCGCTCACGATGCTTTTGAGAAACGAGGCCTTGAACATTCTGTGACGAATGAATCCTTCAAACTCTGAATAAGATGAAAGATGTTTATGAGCCCAGAGGATGTTTGTGAGTGTCCTGCTGGATTCTCTCTCCTTCACAGTTGACAACATGGGCAGGATCTTCCTGGCAGGAGGCGCCGCCGTTGGATTGGGAGCTTTATGTTATTACGGCTTCGGGATGTCCAATGAGATGGGAGCCATCGAGAAAGCAGTGTAAGAGTCACATTCTCACACTATCAGGGCATGTTCACACGACAGCTGAATGTACTGAATACAGAAAAGCTTTTCCTTTGCGTTTTTTGCGTACAGACGACAGCGTTGTCAAAACGACTAAAAACGCTGTATTCTGCTGCCAGTATGTGGCGATGCCACTTTGTAAAGAAACACTACGCGCCTATAGACTGAACGCGTAACACACATGACGTCAAATTCATGTTTTTGTAGTTTATACGGAGGCGATAACGGGATCATTTACAAAAACGTGCACTTTGAATCCCGTTTTCAAAAGTTTGTGTTTTCAGGGCCCCCAAAACACTTTTGTTGTGTAAATGAAGCCAATGATTATGCGGCCAAAACACATAAAAAGTTTTCTGTTTCTAGTTGAAAATGATGTTGTGTAAACAGCCCCTAAACGACATAAAGGCTAGATCTGATTGTTAAGAATGAACTTGTCTTTGAATCATTGACTGGTGTTTCATTTGTAGCCAGAGCATGAGCAGAAAACTGAAGCTGTGTGTTTTCCAGGATCTGGCCGCAGTACGTGAAGGACAGGATCCACTCCACATACATGTATTTCTCAGGCAGCGTGGGTCTGACGGCGCTGTCCGCTGTGGCCGTCAGCAGAACGCCGGCGCTCATGGGACTCATGATGAGGGGCTCCTGGATGGTACGCAAGAGATCACATGAATTAACAAACGTGTAGTGCTTTCTATTCATTGCCCTTTAAATACATTGTACATGACAGCAATTCTTACTGGCAGCACATACTGTAAGCATACTGTACCTGTTTAGCTGTTGTAATGATCCAGCTTGTAGTTTGATATTCATATTGAGAGGGTGATTGAAAATGTAAGTGGTGTTTCCTGTATTTTGCTGAATTCAGAGATGATAGAACTTCTTGATCAATGCTGTGAAAACATATGAATGGTTTGCAGGCTATCGGTGCGACATTCGCTGCTATGATTGGCGCGGGAATGCTGGTGAGGTCGATCTCGTACGAGAACAGTCCCCTGCCGAAACACCTGGCCTGGGCGCTGCATGCAGGTAAAGTGCTTTCACCGTCCGGTCAGAGCCAGGAATGATCAATGCTTTAGCTGACCCCTAGAGGGCACTGGAGTCTGTGTTTGCGAGTTGATATTCTGCTGGGTTTGCTTTCCTTTAGTTGAGCACTGCAGAACATTTCAAAAGGCAAATACAGTTATCGCTCCTGCTCCTGTATCACATGCGTCACATGGCGCTCACGCAGTCGTATTCCCTGTGTGCAGGAGTGATGGGGGCCGTCATTGCTCCATTGACTCTGTTGGGTGGGCCGCTGATGATTCGAGCTGCCTGGTATACAGCTGGCATTGTGGGAGGTTTGTCGACTGTGGCCATGTGTGCGCCCAGCGAGAAGTTCCTCAGCATGGGCGGGCCGCTCGCCGTGGGGTTCGGAGTGGTGTTCGCCTCTTCTCTGGGTATGATCACTCGCAGTGTTTTTGGCCTGTTTACTAAGAGACTTTGCAGGAATTTAATCTCTTTGCCTCTCGTCTCTACAGGCTCCATGTTCCTGCCGCCCACCTCGGCGTTCGGGGCCGGTCTGTACTCGGTGGCTGTTTATGGAGGCCTGGTGCTGTTCAGCATGTTTCTGCTGTACGATACACAGAAAGTCATCAAGCGTGCCGAGACGCACCCTCTTTATGGCGTTCAGAAATATGACCCCATTAATGCGTAAGTGTTTTGTGTGTGTAAGTGGAAGGAGACGTCTCTGTCACATGATTTCATGCACAGATGTCACACAGTATGACTGTCCTCATGCTGCCTTCTGTGACCTCCATCACTGTCACGTGTTGTTTCTCTGCGCTCTTACAGATGCATGGGCATTTACATGGACACGCTCAACATCTTCATGCGGTTGGTGATGATTCTAGCCAATGGCGGCGGAAACAAAAGGAAGTAGCTATAAGGAGACAAGAGGACATGACATTTGACTGGAGAAGAAGATGTAGCTAAATAAAGTGTTGCTTCAAGGGTTTATTTGTTTAAAAGCAAAAAACAAATGTTGTTGTTTTCAGCTCAAACGTTCCAGACAGTAAAAGGACAGCGAGTTAATGTTTCTTATCAAATGAGGGTGAATGCAGAGCTTCTTAATCAGTTTCACATTTGGTGTAATTATAACAAGAAACATTTGTCTATTTATTTTACAGATTATCTCAGAGCAGACCAGAGATTGTTAGTGTCGCTGTGATTCTTGTGTTTTTACAGTTTCACACTCATGGTTCAATAAACTTTATTTGCATCTACATTTTACTACATCTTAATTGTACAGTTTATTGCTTTTCAACAGACATCAAGTGCCATTTTATAAGACAATTTACCAACATTACACAGGACTGTTTTTATCTTTGGCACAGTGATATTTAAAGACATTAGAAATATCTCTGAACTTTAGAGCAGAATGATGTTGAATCCCCATAAATCACATTTATTATTATATGTTGGCCGAAGTGCTTTACATACCAGGACCTGAAAAATTCACACAACCTAAAAGCATGGGACAGGTGAAGAACAAGTGAGAATAAATGGGCCTTTAAGTGAAATTTAAAAACATCGAGAGGTACAGGATCTAATACGCAGAGGAAAACTTCCATAGTCGAGGAGCTGCAACGGAGAAAGCCCTGTCTCCTTTTGAGACTTGGGAATAGTTACCTGAAACCTCTGTGAAGATCTTGATGGTCTAGAGGACGTATGTTGCTGAAGAAGATCAAGCCATTATTACCCTTAAAAACAAATAGTAACATCTTGTACTGAATTCTAAAATTCACTGGAAGCCAATGAAGAGAAGCTAATACAGGTGAAATACTTGCATATGTCCTGGTTCCAGTCGGAAGCCTAGCAGGCCATTCGTGAGGCTTGGAAACACTAATACACTGAATTACAGCAGTCCAGTCTGGACGTAATAAAAGCATGCATAACAATTTCCAAATCATTAAAAGACAAAAGGTTTCTGTTTATATGCTTGTCTAACATTAACTCAGCATCAAAAATAAGTTGTCAAGTCACCTTCATTTATACAGCGCTTTCACAACAGATTGCTTCAAAGCAGCTTTACAGTGATAACAGGAAGTTAATGGAAGAGAGATTGTTTCGTCTGTACATCAGCTCTAGAAAGTTATTGTCCAGCTAAAGTACGTTTTTGATTGATTCACTTCCGTTGTAAATAATCATTAGTTATTTACTTTGGGGCCACTTACACGACACCATTTTAACTAAAACAGAAACTCTCAATGCGCTCCGGCCGCACATCCACACGGCAACAGAGCCGGCGGCTAGAGAACACAAACCACGAGACTTTATAAAGTAAAATATCTAGCTTCCGCCAGACCGCCTCCTGTATTCAACTTACGTCGCATCATTTACCCTTTCTTTGTAAGTTGAATACGGAAGGCGGTCTTTTTATTGTTAAATATGGATATTTTTAAACCCATCGATTCGCCTCAGAAGGCCTTTATTAACCCCTGGAGCCGTATGGATTACTTTTACAATGGATGGATGCACTTTTTTGGGCTTAAATTAATTTTAATTTAATTTTAAATGAAATTCACAGCCATTATAAAGCTTGGAAGAGCCAGGAAATTTTTTAATATAACTCCGATTGTGTTCGTCTGAAAGAAAAATGTCATACACACATAGGATGGCTTGAGGGAGAGTAAATCGGGGTCATTTTCATTTTTGGGTGAACTATCCCTTTAAACGCTCCACAAGAATTTCATGTACTATAGTGTCAAATGCAGTCAGATCAATTAAAACAAAAATGTCACCCTGTCCTGAATCAACAGCAAATCATTGGACACTTTCAGAAGGCCTGACTCTGTGCTGTGGTGAGCCCTGAATCCTGACTAAACTTATCAAAGATGCCATTCCCACTGAAATAAATGGAAAGCTGTTGACAGACAACCTTCTCTAAGATTTTTGATAAGAAAGACAGTTTTGAAATCGGTCAATAGTTATTTAATACTGTTGGGCCAAAATGGGCTTTTTTAAAAGGGGTTGTACCACCGCATGCTTAAAGCCGGACGCACAACACCACTCGATAAGCTGACAGTAAATCTAAACCAACAGCTCCAGTACTTGAGTAAGGAGGCGTGGAGGAAAGGCACTGTGTGGGCTTCATAAGGCAGACTACATCCAACAAGCCTGATAATGAAATGGGTTCAAATTCACTTAAATTATGTGCTAATGGGGGCGGGGTAATATAGTCTAGAACAAGGTCAGAAGATAAAATACCAGCTCTAAGAACATCTGATAGTTTTACACATCAATTATGGCCTATGATCCAGATGATGATGGTGTTTTTCGGACAGATCCATGCAGCAGCTGCGAGGGCGAATGCATGTCCGTGATGTTTGTGTCGTTATGAGAGGATCTGGGCATGTTTTATCTGAGCTCTGACCAGCGGCAGATGACAGTGAGATTAGCGAGTAATCCTCGTGTCCGCCATCTGTATTCTGATGCTGATTAAATCCTGAAAGGAGGCCATTGCCAGCGGATGGGAACATCAGCACTGCTTACAGGTGCAAACCTAACCTTTAAAAACTCAAAAATGAGGAAATATTCAATAGTGACTGCAGGTCACATTCACTGCCAAAACATTTAAACCCCATTAATATGAAGTGATTGTCAGTATCCATAGGTCTGCAAAAAGCAAAAAGGGTTATTTTTAAAAACAGATGCCTGTCCTCGCCTTTGGCAGCCGGTGGGTTAGTGTGAACATGTGATCATGCAGTCATGACAGCTGTCAGCCAGCAGAGGGAGTGGCACACACACACACACACACACACACACCGAAGCTCAGAGGAAACACACACACACACACCGAAGCTCAGAGGAAACACACACACACACACCGAAGCTCAGAGGAAACACACACACACACACCGAAGCTCAGAGGAAACACACACACACACACCGAAGCTCAGAGGAAACACACACACACACACACACCGAAGCTCAGAGGAAACACACACACACACACACACACACACACCGAAGCTCAGAGGAAACACACACACACACACCGAAGCTCAGAGGAAACACACACACACACACTAAAGCTCAGAGGAAACACACTATCACACACACACACCGAAGCTCAGAGGAAACACACTATCACACACACACACCGAAGCTCAGAGGAAACACACTATCACACACACACACCGAAGCTCAGAGGAAACACACACACACACACACACACACACACACCGAAGCTCAGAGGAAACACACACACACACATCGAAGCTCAGAGGAAACACACACACACACACACCGAAGCTCAGAGGAAACACACACACACACACTAAAGCTCAGAGGAAACACACTATCACACATACACACCGAAGCTCAGAGGAAACACACACACACACACACTGAAGCTCAGAGGAAACACACTATCACACACCGAAGCTCAGAGGAAACACACTATCACACACACACTAAAGCTCAGAGGAAACACACTATCACACACACACACACACACACACCGAAGCTCAGAGGAAACACACACACACACACTAAAGCTCAGAGGAAACACACTATCACACACACACACCGAAGCTCAGAGGAAACACACACACACACACCGAAGCTCAGAGGAAGCACACACACACACACACACACACCGAAGCTCAGAGGAAACACACACACACACACACACCGAAGCTCAGAGGAAACACACTATCACACACACACACCGAAGCTCAGAGGAAACACACACACACACCGAAGCTCAGAGGAAACACACACACACACACTAAAGCTCAGAGGAAACACACTGTCACACACACACACACACACCGAAGCTCAGAGGAAACACACTATCACACACACACACACACCGAAGCTCAGAAGAAACACACACACACACTGAAGCTCAGAGGAAACACACAAACACACACACACACACCGAAGCTTAGAGGAAGCACACACAAACACACCGAAGCTCAGAGGAAACACACACACACACCGAAGCTCAGAGGAAATACACACACACACACCGAAGCTCAGAGGAAACACACACACACACACCGAAGCTCAGAGGAAACACACTATCACACACACACACACCGAAGCTCAGAGGAAACACACACACACACACCGAAGCTCAGAGGAAACACACACACCGAAGCTCAGAGGAAACACACACACACACCGAAGCTCAGAGGAAACACACTATCACACACACACTAAAGCTCAGAGGAAACACACTATCACACACACACACACCGAAGCACAGAGGAAACACACTATCACACACACACACACACCGAAGCTCAGAGAAAACACACACACACACACACACCGAAGCTCAGAGGAAACACACACACACTAAAGCTCAGAGGAAACACACTATCACACACACACACACACCGAAGCACAGAAGAAACACACTATCACACACACACACACACCGAAGCTCAGAGAAAACACACACACACACACACACACACCGAAGCTCAGAGGAAACACACACACACTAAAGCTCAGAGGAAACACACTATCACACACACACTAAAGCTCAGAGGAAACACACTATCACACACACACACACCGAAGCTCAGAGAAAACACACACACACCGAAGCTCAGAGGAAACACACTATCACACACACACACACACACACTGAAGCTCAGAGGAAACACACACACACACACCGAAGCTCAGAGGAAACACACTATCACACACACACACCGAAGCTCAGAGGAAACACACTATCACACACACACACCGAAGCTCAGAGGAAACACACTATCACACACACACACCGAAGCTCAGAGGAAACACACACACACACACACACACACACCGAAGCTCAGAGGAAACACACACACACACACCGAAGCTCAGAGGAAACACACACACACACACCGAAGCTCAGAGGAAACACACACACACACACTAAAGCTCAGAGGAAACACACTATCACACACACACACCGAAGCTCAGAGGAAACACACTATCACACACCGAAGCTCAGAGGAAACACACACACACACACACTAAAGCTCAGAGGAAACACACTATCACACACACACACACACACCGAAGCTCAGAGGAAACACACACACACACACTAAAGCTCAGAGGAAACACACTATCACACACACACACTGAAGCTCAGAGGAAACACACACACACACACCGAAGCTCAGAGGAAACACACTATCACACACACACACTGAAGCTCAGAGGAAACACACTATCACACACACACACACACTGAAGCTCAGAGGAAACACATTATCACACACACACACACACTGAAGCTCAGAGGAAACACACTATCACACACACACACTGAAGCTCAGAGGAAACACACACTGCTGAAGATGCAGTCCAGATTTTTCCCCATTGAAATGTTAGCATGTACAGATAAACACACACACACACACTGCCGTTCAAAAGTTTTTGATCTGTAAAAGTTAATGTTTTTAGAAGAAGTCTCTTCTGCTCACCAAGACTGCATTTATTTTATTAAAAATACATAAATACAGTAAAACAGTGAAATATTACTCCAGTGTAAATCAGCTGTTCTCTATGTGAATATATAGTAAAGTGTAATTTATTCCTGTGATCAAAGCTGAATTTATCATCATTACTCCAGTCTTCAGTGTCACATGATCCTTCAGAAATCATAATAATATGAAACATTTATGATTATTATCAGTGTTGGAAACAGTTTTCTCAGGATTCTTTGATGAATAGAAAGCTTTTGCATCATTGTACTACCGTTCAAAAGTTTTGGGTTGGTAAGAATTATTTATTTATTGTTTTTGGGAAAAAACTTAAATAAATTAATACATTTATTCATCAAGGACGCATTAAATTTAAAGGACAGTAAAGACATTTATAATGTTACTAAAGCTTTATATTTCTGATAAATGCTGTTCTTTTGAACTTTCTATTCATCAAAGAATCCTGAGAAAATGTTTTACAAACTGTTTCCAACACTGATAATAATCATAAATGTTTCATATTATTATGATTTGTGAAGGATCATGTGACACTGAAGACTGGAGTAATGATGATAAATTCAGCTTTGATCACAGGAATAAATTACACTTTACTATATATTCACATAGAGAACAGCTGATTTACACTGGAGTAATATTTCACTGTTTTACTGTATTTATGTATTTTTAATAAAATAAATGCAGCCTTGGTGAGCAGAAGAGACTTCTTCTAAAAACATTAAAAATCTAACTGATCAAAAACCTTTGAACGGCAGTGTATAAACTCAGCAAAAAAGTAAACATCCCTTTTTCAGGATACTGTATTTGTAATATAATTTTGTAAAGTCAAAATAAGCTTCACAGATCTTTATTGAAAAGTTCAGACAATATTTTTCATTCTTGACCGTTATACTGACTGTTAAAAACACCAGAAGAAACTGGGAGGAGGTTTTTTTGTTTTGTTTTTTTGCTCAGTATGATCGAAGATGCAAAAGCAAACAAAATATCTGTATTTTTGAAAAATATTGACCAACCCTCCATTAACAAAACTGTCCCTCATCTGTGCTGAAAGGTTAGGGTTCAACTCAACTTGGAGATCAAAAGTAACTCTGAAGTTACCCAGCCATAACTTCAAGGTTAGGTTAGAGTGTTCCAAGTCTTCAACTCATATTTATGATCTCTCCGAAAGCATGTAAAGCCATCATTTCACATTTTAATACATGTGACCCCATCATCTCACAAGAGGTTAGAACTCCAGAGGGCAACAACCACAGTTTCTTTACAAATAGATAATTAGAAAATATTCAAATGCAAGAGTAGCAGAAAGGCTAATTAGAAATGGCAAAGAAACAAAACAAACAACACACAATTGTAACCACAGGGTTCCCCAACCATATAGCAAAGCAAAGAAGTGCACACTCAATCGCAAATATAACAAACTAAATTTTACTACAAACTCCAAAGCAAAACGATCACAAAAATCAACCACTACAAATTGTTCCTCGCAGAGTTAACCATATTATTAGAAAATGGGATTTAAGAAAAACCCTCCACAGTTCATCTCTGTGCCTCTCACAGCTATCACACATGCTGAACCAGGAACCGCATACTAGCATACTACTCTTATTATTATCTTATTATTATCTTATTATATATTATATTATTAGTATCTTTCTATGGCAGAAATAGTAGGAGTAGTATGTTAGTATGCGGTTCCTAAATCAGCAACAGCCTTAAACACCAAACGCTTCGACTCTCACGTACCTCAAAGAGGAAGCCCGGAAAGTTAGGTTTCCTCTCTATAGTGTCTGGAATGATGGGGTTGGTAGTCCAGCTCATTTATAGTCATACACCAGTCTCTACATTTCCTACCTTCTTCTCCATTACATACAGATTGTTAAATCTCTTAATTCTGATTGGATAAATCACTTTTGAAGTCTGTGACGCACACGAATCCAACTGTGAACAGCCACGGCTAATGAATAATATTACTAGACAGAAGATCAATTTATTCCAAATATTGATGTTATGTTGAGTAGGATATATTTGATTAAATTGCTGTTTCTGCCATTTAAAAAAAAAAAATAGCAATAGTTGTTCTGCAAGAACACAGGCCGGCCCGTCTCTCCCTGAAATATATGGAAGATTCAGTTTGCCATGTCTTTCCTCAGTGATTCCTCACTGTCCGGATAATCCTGCCGTTTCTGTGAGCTGTGTGGTTGAGAAGAGATCTGTGATCTGATTATGTTTTTATATTTTAGGGCATCAAAAAGCAGCTCCATCAATCCGACACCTGTACGCAACGACTCACTGAACCGGTTCAAGTTTCAGATCAAGTTTTGTGCAGAAATCCAGACTACTCTACTACACGTCTAACACAGTGCGTTCTAGTCAGAGTAAAGCTGTTGAGGTCGTATCTTTCAATTACTCGTAATCAAATGAGAAGGAACTAAATTTGGTGTGTGTTCGCTCTGTAATGTTCTCAGTATCTGCAGTGGATATAAGCACAAGATTCTGCTCTTCCTGCAACACTTTTAATAGAGCTGAGCGATTCTCGTGACGTGTGAACTACATAAAACCCCAACGTACGTCACATTCACCCCTTAAAATAGCTCAGCGACAGATGTGCTTTATCAGGAGCTGATGCAAATTTACACTTTATAGGAAAATGATGGATATATTGAAGGTTCTGTCCTTCCATTTCATTTGGTCCTGAAGTTACAGAACAAACTGTCTAAATCTACATAACCCTCAATAATATTTCCTGGTAGAAAGCAGGCGTTATGAGTCTGGCTTTGAATGAATAACTTGAATGTTAAGTTTAAAAAAGAAAATGTGTCACTGGGTTCCTAAACTCCTAAATGATTATACTAACCTGACACTTTCTTCTGTGAGATTAGATGCTGTTACTCCAGGTTGTGTCTGTGTTTGAGACTTCAGTTACTTCAGGTTGTGTCTGTGTTTGAGACTTGAGTTACTTCAGGTTGTGTCTGTGTTTGAGACTTGAGTTACTTCAGGTTGTGTCTGTGTTTGAGACTTGAGTTACTTCAGGTTGTGTCTGTGTTTGAGACTTGAGTTACTCCAGGTTGTGTCTGTGTTTGAGACTTGAGTTACTTCAGGTTGTGTCTGTGTTTGAGACTTCAGTTACTTCAGGTTGTGTCTGTGTTTGAGACTTGAGTTACTTCAGGTTGTGTCTGTGTTTGAGACTTGAGTTACTCCAGGTTGTGTCTGTGTTTGAGACTTCAGTTACTTCAGGTTGTGTCTGTGTTTGAGACTTGAGTTACTTCAGGTTGTGTCTGTGTTTGAGACTTGAGTTACTTCAGGTTGTGTCTGTGTTTGAGACTTCAGTTACTCCAGGTTGTGTCTGTGTTTGAGACTTCAGTTACTCCAGGTTGTGTCTGTGTTTGAGACTTGAGTTACTTCAGGTTGTGTCTGTGTTTGAGACTTGAGTTACTTCAGGTTGTGTCTGTGTTTGAGACTTGAGTTACTTCAGGTTGTGTCTGTGTTTGAGACTTGAGTTACTTCAGGTTGTGTCTGTGTTTGAGACTTGAGTTACTTCAGGTTGTGTCTGTGTTTGAGACTTGAGTTACTCCAGGTTGTGTCTGTGTTTGAGACTTGAGTTACTTCAGGTTGTGTCTGTGTTTGAGACTTGAGTTACTTCAGGTTGTGTCTGTGTTTGAGACTTCAGTTACTCCAGGTTGTGTCTGTGTTTGAGACTTGAGTTACTTCAGGTTGTGTCTGTGTTTGAGACTTGAGTTACTTCAGGTTGTGTCTGTGTTTGAGACTTGAGTTACTCCAGGTTGTGTCTGTGTTTGAGACTTCAGTTACTCCAGGTTGTGTCTGTGTTTGAGACTTGAGTTACTTCAGGTTGTGTCTGTGTTTGAGACTTGAGTTACTTCAGGTTGTGTCTGTGTTTGAGACTTGAGTTACTTCAGGTTGTGTCTGTGTTTGAGACTTGAGTTACTTCAGGTTGTGTCTGTGTTTGAGACTTCAGTTACTCCAGGTTGTGTCTGTGTTTGAGACTTGAGTTACTTCAGGTTGTGTCTGTGTTTGAGACTTGAGTTACTCCAGGTTGTGTCTGTGTTTGAGACTTGAGTTACTTCAGGTTGTGTCTGTGTTTGAGACTTGAGTTACTTCAGGTTGTGTCTGTGTTTGAGACTTCAGTTACTTCAGGTTGTGTCTGTGTTTGAGACTTCAGTTACTCCAGGTTGTGTCTGTGTTTGAGACTTGAGTTACTTCAGGTTGTGTCTGTGTTTGAGACTTGAGTTACTTCAGGTTGTGTCTGTGTTTGAGACTTGAGTTACTTCAGGTTGTGTCTGTGTTTGAGACTTGAGTTACTTCAGGTTGTGTCTGTGTTTGAGACTTGAGTTACTTCAGGTTGTGTCTGTGTTTGAGACTTGAGTTACTCCAGGTTGTGTCTGTGTTTGAGACTTGAGTTACTTCAGGTTGTGTCTGTGTTTGAGACTTGAGTTACTCCAGGTTGTGTCTGTGTTTGAGACTTGAGTTACTTCAGGTTGTGTCTGTGTTTGAGACTTGAGTTACTTCAGGTTGTGTCTGTGTTTGAGACTTGAGTTACTTCAGGTTGTGTCTGTGTTTGAGACTTCAGTTACTCCAGGTTGTGTCTGTGTTTGAGACTTGAGTTACTTCAGGTTGTGTCTGTGTTTGAGACTTGAGTTACTTCAGGTTGTGTCTGTGTTTGAGACTTCAGTTACTCCAGGTTGTGTCTGTGTTTGAGACTTGAGTTACTTCAGGTTGTGTCTGTGTTTGAGACTTGAGTTACTTCAGGTTGTGTCTGTGTTTGAGACTTGAGTTACTTCAGGTTGTGTCTGTGTTTGAGACTTCAGTTACTCCAGGTTGTGTCTGTGTTTGAGACTTGAGTTACTTCAGGTTGTGTCTGTGTTTGAGACTTCAGTTACTCCAGGTTGTGTCTGTGTTTGAGACTTCAGTTACTTCAGGTTGTGTCTGTGTTTGAGACTTCAGTTACTTCAGGTTGTGTCTGTGTTTGAGACTTCAGTTACTTCAGGTTGTGTCTGTGTTTGAGACTTCAGTTACTTCAGGTTGTGTCTGTGTTTGAGACTTCAGTTACTTCAGGTTGTGTCTGTGTTTGAGACTTCAGTTACTTCAGGTTGTGTCTGTGTTTGAGACTTCAGTTACTCCAGGTTGTGTCTGTGTTTGAGACTTGAGTTACTTCAGGTTGTGTCTGTGTTTGAGACTTCAGTTACTCCAGGTTGTGTCTGTGTTTGAGACTTTGAGTCATGAGCTGCAGTGGGTTGAGTCACAGGATTACTGCGGCTCCTGCGCTCAGACGCGCTTAAAGACGTCTTCAGATGGGCAGCGGATGCATCGCTCACACTTCTTCTGCAGTATGAGGAGTATGAGGAAAATACAGACTTTAATTCTTCTCATCTCACTGTGCATGTCTATGGGTGAGTTACTGAGTGTTTGACTGGTTAGAGACGAGACTGTAATCAGCTTCAGATCTGTGATTGTCTCAATAATCCTTTAAGGACTGAGCAGAGCTGTGCTACTTGGTTATTTGTCCTTTAATATACACCTTTAACTTTAAACATTTGCAGTTTAACTATTGTTTTGTTTTTAGAGTAGTTATCTAAAATGCATGTAATTCTTACTTACTAAGACTGAATTTCAGTTTCATTGGTCCAAAGGATTTCTGTGTCAGTGATTTCTCTGAATCTAACAAAGACATCACAACCTACACTTTATTTCTTTCCACAGTCTCAGGTTTGTTTGTGTGCACATCCTGATGTTTAATGTTCAAAGGGTTTGATGTGTATTTCTGTGTTATTTGATGCTGAGTTTGAAAGTATCTGTGTTTTCAGGCAAATCTGATTTCGCACCGTATTTCTATGATAATGGATCTGGCAGCAGCAACGGAAACATGGCGCTTTTCAGTCTCGCTGAAGACACAGCTGTTGGTCAGTGTTCAAACGCACTTCTCTGATAACACAAGCTGTCAGAACATCAAATACTGTACACGCAGAGATATAATGAGCCAAATCTCTGATCATGCTGAATTCATATTTGTTGTGTGCAGAAATACATTTTTCTAAATCATTTTTATGAAATCAGATATTTAGCTAATTATAATGCAATATGAGTGACAGAGAATTGCTGGCAGTGGCTTTAGGGCTTTATGTCATCTGGATCATATGCTGTATGAACACATACTTGGACTGAGATCATTTGTTCTAATTTTGACTCTTCTCTTCTTCCACAGGGACTCATGTGTACACGCTGAACGGCTCCGACCCGGAAGGGGAACCCGTGACCTACGGCATGACCTTTGATAAGGGCTCCAAAGAATGTTTCAGTGTTGAGCCCAAATCAGGAAATGTGACTCTCATTGAAAGTCTGGACAGAGAGGTGAGTGTACATGTTATTAAAATGGCACAATATAAGGAAGAATTCCTGCTGTCTGAGATGTGTTAATTATTAAACTTGTTTTGATTGTTAAGGTTCAGGATGAGATCGTAGCATGTGTGAGCATCACAGATGGCAGAAACAAGGTGATAAAACATGATTACAATAAGTTTTAATTACAGGCTTTCTTCTTAAAGTGGAAGTGTGTCATTGTTTGTATGTTCAGCTAGTTAGTGGCGTGTCCGTTGGATGTTCAGTCGCTGTCAGTCGGTCATGCAGTCTTGTAAAAATAAACACTGTAGGCGTGTTCGACTTCATGTGACGCTGCACAGACCGCTCGGCGTGTGCGTGTTCCCCGTCACTGTGACGAATAGCATGAAAAGAGCAGCGTCTCACTCAGTCTGCGATGACCACAGCTGTTTCACCACTGGACGGATTCGCCGGCGACAACAGTGACATGTTCTTATGTTTATTCTGACACCTTCAGTTTTGCTAATGCTCACAAATCCATATTGTTATAAAAGTAAATACTTTTCTTAAATGTTTATTAACACAAAACTGATAAAAATGACATTCACGTGCTGTATTAAGCAGTACAGAAAGTATTGAATGAAAAGTGTTGCTACATGTAAACATCTGAAACAAACATGTTTGGAAAATGTAATCCAAATGTAATCCACTTCATCTGTGATAAAGAAAGCAAATGCCATGCAAGCGTCACTACGGGAAGCAGAAAGTGTCTAACTTGCCGTTTTCGACTCCTAACCCTGACCACAGGCCTTAGGACATCTCTTTGTAGTCCGGTTAAGTTTGAGTTTGAACCGCCACAAATTTTCTGTAATAATCCACAATAGTCCAAAGAGAGCATGACTCCCAGCAGTAAGGGCAGTGCTAAAAAAAATCAGGTTATACAGTAAATCCCTTGCCAATCGATGAAATATCTTCTCTCATCTACCAGAGAACCCTCTGTTTCAAATACAACAAACAAAAAAGATGAGATATTCTAGAATAAAACTTCTAACAATGCACTTAGCCAGCACACTGCCATCAAACAGAGACAAAAGCACTTACATTGAGCATATCGAACAGTCTAGTTCCTCAAAACAGGGGATTTTGCAGACATGGCAAGAGCTAAAGCTAGCTCCCTGCTTCTGCTAACACACACTCTGCTATCCCCTTCTTTGACTTAATATAGGGCACATCTTTAGGGTAAAACTCCCTTTTGCCCTCTAGTGGTTAGGATGAAAAGCGTATCAGTTGGTTAAACTATTACTCAATGGCGTGATCTGGTTAAGTTCATGTTTATCTGCTTCGACTGTAGGAATGTTTGAGAAATAATCGTTAATTTAGGATTTTGTTTAATGCTGAGCTTGGTGTCAAAATTACACACTTCATCTTTAAGAAGTGGTATAACTAGCCTGACACTAGATTTCAATTATAATTCTTCATTAATTATTATTTAGTCCCATAGTCCTCTGCGTATTATGTGTATTACTGTGTTTAATGTGCTTTAGTGTAAATTTTTGACTATGCATATGCAATTTGTCAGGTCAAATTTACTTTATACCTCGTTTCTCCAGGTTGTAGAAAATGTTCGAGTGTTTATCACAGATGCTAATGACGAAAAGCCCGAGTTTTTGAATCGACCGTTCATAGTGGACGTCCCCGAGGTAAGAATGAAAATCAGTTTGGAAATGAATATATGTGTGTCATCAGTACCGTCGCAAAGGCTGTGCCAAGTGTGCGTCCGCACGGGGCCTCGCGCAAAGTAAAGTGACAGCTGACTTAATGTAAAAGCCAATTGTTAAAGTTCATGTTTTTGTCCTTCAAAATACTATAATAGTTAAAAGACATAGCTCAACATGTGTATCGTGATGCTGTATTATTCTGCTTGTTAAAAATGTAACTTACAATATTTCTCTGTGCGTGAGCCTGTGCGTGTGACAGTGATTCATGTCATCAGCGCGGCATCGCACGTCAGGCTCATGGAGAGCTTTATTCTGTCCATTCAAATTCTGATTTTGGCCGCCTCTGAAATTGGTCAAACCATAGATATTCCCTAAGAAAGCGCTTGCAGGATTTCATCTGACGGTATGCACAAAGGGTTTTTTATTTAACATTATAAAGTTAAATAAACATATATAGCCTAACTATTACGCACCTTTCGGAGCATCCGAGAGCAGCGGTGCCGCAGAACGAGTGTAACTACTCTATCTCTACACATTTTAAACGTTTTTAAATCTGAAAACTGCAAAAAGTAACAAAATGTCAGACATCCATTTAGCGCATGTTCAGAGAGGGAAAACTACTGAAAAACAGCGCTGGTCCTCTCGATACGGTCTGTTTATTTTACTGACTGAGGAATCGCTTCAGATGATTAAGTGAGAGAGCAGTCCAAACTAATTAAAGTGGATTCAGGCCATTTTGCAAACGCGTTTGACCCATTCATAATTTAGAACATAATTTAAGCGTCAAAATGTGCGCACTGCGCAATTCAGTTACACAGTTTAACTTCTTGAACATAATGCTGTTAAACTGAATATACCATTTTTTTTCTTAAATATCCACATAAACAACAAATTGTTCGTCACTATAGCAACAGCAGACCCCGTTAATACCCCTACCCCGGGGGGCCTCGCACATCACGTTCGCACAGGGCCTCGCACCCCCCTTGCGACTGTGTGCCATAATATAGAGTCAGCATTATTGGCGAAGCTCTTATGATGGCAGTGTTTGAAGCGTCTGTGATCTGTGTTGAAGGACACAGCCTCGGGCAGCAGCATCTACAGAGTTCAGGCCGTCGACAGAGACATCGGCTCCGGAGGAAGTGTCACCTACTACCTGCAGGTCAGACTAAACTACTTCCTGTCAGTGGTCACTCTTAGAAAAAATTGGGTTTAGTCCCTTTCTCAAGGGAATGAGTTTAAAATAATGACCACTGAGGATAAAATGTGCTAATGCCAGTGTAAACTCTGTGTGTCTGTAGAGGACAGTCATGTGGGACGCTGTCGAACAGACCGTGACACCAAAGTACCATCAGAAAATGTTTTGCTACTGGATTAAATTTCAATTACATTTAGGCAGGGTTAGGGCTTAGCCTGGCTTACCTCTGCGCTCGGTCACACGTCGCACACGACAGCCGTGGATTCATGAGGGGTCAGACGTTTCTCAACATTTCCCACTCCGAGCGTCTGGCCTCAAGTGCTGGTTTCTCAGAGGAAAAACAAGAAAAGTGAATGTCTATTATTCTTCAACTTTTTTTTAAACAACATTTTTCATCATTCCTGATATAATTATTTTACATGCAGCTTTTATGCGCTCAAATTAATAGAAAGAATACAAGGAGTATTTGTTCTTTTACAAATCCACTCGTCACACCACAGGACTATTTAACATGGGCTAGTGAAAGAAACTTCACTTCCACATACACTGGATCTGCAGTCCGGTGTTTTCTGGGATCTCGTGCATCAATGTTGAGAAACCAGATTCTTCATCATGCTAACCCTAACTTCATGATCATATTGTTTCAGATCATCCAGTGTCACGTTCATGTCTTGTTTAGTGTCATTGTCCCTGTCACCTGAGTTCTTGTTACCATGGTTTCGAATTAGTTTCGCACCTGTTTCCTGTTCTGCTGGTTATTTACGCCTTCTGTTTTCTACACGAACTGTTTCAGTTTTTCCTCTGTTTCCTGCAGTAATAGTTGCAGTGGTTATAGCTCTCTGTGTTCATTATAGCCTCTGGTAAATAATTTATTCTCGTCACACATCTCGTTCTTGTTGGATTATCTACACACAATGGCGGTTCAGTGTGTGCCATTTGAGAGTTTTATTTGATGTCATCTTTTGCAACAGACTGGTCTGAAACGGTCGAGTTTTGGACAGAAGTGATTGTAATTGTGAGAGACGTGTTATATATTTCAGGAAAGAAATCTTCATCAGTTGTCATTTCGTTTGCAGTCCAGCAGTAAGTTCACCATCGACGGTCACAGTGGCGTTCTGCGCATCAGACCCGGAGAATCGCTGGATTACGAACTCGCCAGGACTCATTTTGTCACTGTTGTTGCAAAGGTGAGCAGCAAAATCCTAGTTTGGGTGTTAGCTTTGATCTTTCATAAATGCCTTTATGTTGTAAAAATGAAGTCCATATGAAGTTCAAAGATGAGAAGAATTTCCTCAGAACATCATTTCTCATATCAGTCAGTATCAGAAGCTGTATGTCTGTTTCAGGATGGAGGTGGTAAATATCATGGGAAATACCAGGTTATGACCTCAACAGCCATCGTGACCATCAATGTCCTGGATACCCAGGATTCTCCTCCAGTGTTTGTTGGTACTCCGTATTTTGGATTTGTCTATGAAGTCTCTGTACCAGTAAGTGTGACACTATTTCATATTTATATATTTCTAAAATCCATGAGCTTTTATGATGATGTTCTGTCTTTTTGTCTGTGTTGTGTCCAGGGTTCAGAGATATTCACTGTTTTTGCCAAGGACGGGGACCAGAACAGCCCCAATCCCATCCATTACTCCATTCTGAATGGTCAGCTGTGTTTATTGCTTCAGTGCTCACTTTAATTTCTGTTCAATTTATCTACCAGGTTCTGTCATAATTATATTAGATTGTGCTAAACTAAGAGCTTCATAGTTTCACTAATACTTCTCTTTGAAAGTTCATTGTACAGCGTCTGTCTCTTCTTCTGTTCACAAAAGACAGCGACGGCTTCTTCAGCATCAACAGCAGCAGTGGCTGTATCACCCTGACATCATTTCCTGTACAGCTGAGGAATGAGTTATATGAGTTAAAAGTCAAGGTCGGCTGTAGTTATAATATGAATATCAGTAAAGATTGAGTATGTATTTATAAGTAGTGTCGCATGATATAATAAGACTTTCTTCATTTTAAATCAAGGCTTCAGAGATTGGACCTGACAATCGGTTTATTGACTACGCCGTTACCACCGTCACTATTCGAGTGGTGGACCTGAACAACCACCCGCCCACTTTCTACGGCGAGAACGGCCCACAGAACAGGTTTGAGCTGACCATGTACGAACACCCACCGGAGGGAGAGATTCTCCGAGGCCTGAAGATCACGGTCAACGACTCGGACCAGGTGTGACCAGCGAACATTATCATCACATTAAACCTTTGCCTTGTTTCATTGCATTCACTAGCGGTCGGCAACCATTTACTGTAGAGACAAACATGTATTTCATTTAGATAACGTCCCTGTCGATACCAGTCCGCATTTTGATATTAAGTGCAGAGCTATAAATACTAAGAGAGTGTGAGAATTAAACTGCAAATCGACAGAAGCTGTACTTCACTGTGAATCGCACAATTCAAGTCCGTTTTGCTTCAGTCGTGAGTGGATGAGGCTCACAGATTGAAAATTACCACTATTAATGTTGTACGCGTTATACACACAAATCACAATGACGGTGATGCTCCAACTACAACATTCACACACGCATCACATTGGAAATCAAAGTGTAATTTAAACAAATTTAATTCAAATAATCTGCACTAATGTGTGATTGATCATATCATGCTGGGAAAACATTTTTCATCAGGTTTCATCTGTGCACACACACACACACTCTCTCTCACACACACACACACACACGTCTGGTTCGCTATCTTTCTGGGTACTCTCCACAGACGTAATGGTTTTATACTGTACAAACTGTATATTCTCTTCACTTACACTAACCCTACCCCTAAACCTACCTATCACACACACACACACACACACACTAGCCCTAAACCTACCCATCACACAAAACTACAGGCATTTTTACATTTTCAAAAAAAACCTCATTCTGTGATTTATAAACATGTTTCCTCATGGGGATTCAATTTATGTCCCCACAGTAACACGAGTCCCCATGAGTCTGTGTGTGTTAGGGTGAAGTCCCCACCGGGATATAGAAACATGTACACACACACACACACTCACTCACTTTTGTCTTTTAACACTTTTAAATTGCAACCTAACCTAATCCGTCTCAAATTTTTAAGAAGCTTATTCTAATAAACTGTTTTCTGGATGTTTTAAGTGTTTTTTTCTCTATTAATGTACCATATTCTATGATCTCTCCCGATTCATTCAGGGAGCAAATGCTAAATTCAGACTTCTGCTGGCGGGACCGTCTCGAGTTCTCCGTGTGGTTCCCCAGACAGTTCTCAATGAAGCCCAAGTCACCATCATTGTGGAAAACTCAGCCGCCATCGACTATGAAAAATACCAGTTCTTAACATTCAAGGTCTGATCCTAATCCTGTTTTTGCTCCTGATGATGATCCTTCAGTATGTCGTCTCATAGTGTTCAGTGTCAAAGCTGAGCGTTTCATGCTGTTTTTCAGCTCTTAGCCGTTGAGATTGACACTCCAGAGCGCTTCAGTGCCACCGCAGATATTGTGATCAATCTTTTGGACACAAACGACAACGTTCCAAAGTTCTCCTCTGAGTTTTACATCGCCAGGATCCCTGAAAATTCCCCAGGAGGCTCCAACGTCGTCTCAGTGACCGTGAGCAGTGTTGTGAAATGATGTTTAACCTTTACCACGACATGAACACTAAGAGCTACATTTAGGCAGATTTCCTGCTCCTCTCCTTACAGCTGTATACAAATGAGCTTTCCAGAGCAAATGCTCCAGTTCATAATCTTACAGCAGGGGAATATGTCTCAGCTCCAGGTCTTATATTGAGTGGTTTGCTGCATTGTGATGCATTCTGTGTGTTTTCACAGGCAACAGACCCCGATTCTGGGCTTTGGGGGGAAGTGAAATACTCCATCTACGGCTCTGGTGCTGATCTGTGAGTACTGAACACCATGAACACGTGATTCTGCCACGTATGCTGAGCTCCAATAACTGAGATGTTCTGCCTTTACATAACATTTTGTTCAGTCATCTGTTTGGATTAAGCTTTAATTAATAATAGATGTCACTCTCCAAACATTTTTGCATTTTTTCACTAAAGATATCTAAAATTATGGATTCCGTGGCAAATCTAACTCAGAACGTCTGTGATTTAGTATGTGATGTTGGTTTTCTGAGGTCAAAGAGTGGCACAGATGCCCTCACTCCTGTCTCGCCTGTGTTTGAGTCCTCGGCTGTGTTTATAAGGCCTGTAAAGGACTAAAGGACAAGCACAAAACAGCTTACAGACAGACTCCAGCGAGGGAGCTGGCTAATCTTGTTATGGGATTGGAGGAATAAAAATAGCCTCTCCACACCCCGCTAGTGAGTCAGGGCCCAATTAGCGAGCGACTTGACAGCTGGAGGTAGAACGCATACGGGTAATGCAAAACCTGTAAATTTATGCCTTGATTCTTCCCCAATGCAGGAGGCAAATTATAATGGTGTGAAAAATCGCAGGTTTCTGTCTGACTGTTAATTTTCACACTGACAAGAAAAAAAGCAGCTGCTTAAAATCCAGACTTAATGACAAGTTCTTATAATATCAGGCACACGTCCGCATGTTTATTTTGATTTTAAAACGACCAGTGACTGGAGCTTCTGTATCTGAACCCATCAATACTGCACTGAAACATGTCTTGTCCAGTGCAGGATGGTATTCATCTCATTTTTTGGACACTTCTCATGAGTTAGACATCATTTGTATGTACATCATAGTTTTAAATAAAGTCTATTTGTCTGTTTCAGATTTCTCATTCACCCCACGTCTGGCATCATTTACACGCAGCCCTGGGCCTCTTTAGATGCTGAAGTGAAGTCAAAATATAATTTCTATGTAAAAGCTGAAGACACGGAGGGGAAATACAGCCTCGCAGAGGTTTTTGTCACTGTGCTTGACCAAAATGACCATCGGCCAGAGTTCAACCAGAACTTCCTGGAGAAGACCATGATCATCGGGGCACCAGTGCAAATACAGGTTTGTGGGCTTGTAGTTTTGGTTCTTTAACAAAATTGGCGCCCCATAGTGGATTAGACCAATAATAAAAAGATTATCTCTCATGAACTCCGATGATCCCACAGCCAGTAGTTCTTCAACTGAACAAGATTGTCACTAATGTTGTGAATGTGAATGAGATGGACTTGATTCCGGTTTGTGTTCAGGCTGTGGATGAGGACGCAGAGGAGCCCAATAACATCATTGAATATTCCATCATGAAAGCCGATCCAGACAACATCTTCGACATTAACACATCCACAGGAGAGATCAAGCTCAAGCCGTACATCAAGTCTCTGGAGATCGTGCAGAACATCACCCGACAGAAAGACTGCCGGTGGTCAGTGGTGGTCCAGGCTCGAGACCGAGGCTCTCCGTCCTTCAGCACCACAGCCGTCGTGAACATCGACATCACAGAGGCGGTGAGACCAGGCGCTTCATATACGCCAAGGGTCACTGTGTCCGTTAGGGGGGTTAAAACAGCTTTAAATGATCATTTTTTTCATTTGTGTTTGTGAAGAATGCCATATCACTACCATGTGCAGCACTTGGGGTTATGATGCGAATGCCTTGGTATAGGAATATGGAGTGTGCATATATACAATTGTTTTATTGTACCATGTACAGCCACAGTACTTCTTCATGTTGTGTACATTGTAGTTCATTATGTGTGCATTATTTACAACCCTTTTTTGTAATTTTTTTCTTTCTTTTTTTGCAGAATGGACTCAAAGGGCCCATGGCTGCCTTTCTAATGCAGAGCCGAGACAATCCCCTAAAAGCTCTTGGCCTGACGGCTGCCATCATCACTGTTATGGTTTTGGTGACAGTTATGATCTCCACAGTTCTGTACTTTCGCAACACAAAATCCAATAGGATCACGCCAGCACGTCGCATCATACGCAGGAGGGCCAAAGAGCAGCGGCACTGGAGCTTCAGACCAGCGTTTGGACAGAGCGACCGTAACTCTGGGCGATTCATCGATGATGATGATGAAGACAAGGGAAACAACAGCAGCTCCAGAGCCAAGCCCCCCACACCCAGCGCTCCTGTCCTTCCACCTCTGCCTCCAGCAGCATCCAGGCCGGGCGAGCGTCCGCGGGCCGAGCGAGTGTCCAGGCCGGGCGAGCGTCCGCCGCCCGTGCCCTCGGTGTCCGGCGCCCTCAGTCGGTGCTCCAGCACAGACGGCCGAAACAAAGATGGCATCAGCTCCGCTCTCGTGTCCGAGCTGAAAATGAGAATAGAACAGAAAATTATCGAGGCAAATCAAGGTTATTATTACTGACACACTGACGCATTCGACATGTTTTATGTGTGTTTTTGATGGACCAGACATTTGATGTTACAAACAGCTTTTTGTGAAGAATGTTTCTGTTTGTGTGAAAGTGTTTTTAAAGTGGCCATCTGGTTCACCTAAAGTGTTTCTGTTTTTCAACATGGTGTACAGTCATTATAATTATATGATCTGGCTTGTTTTCTTACAAAAAAAAACATAAAAAATGTTAAGTAACTTGCCAGTACTGGTCTATGCACATATGTGTCTGTAAACAGAAAGTAGCGTACATCTCGAGCTCTTCATCGAAATCACAGTCTGTGCTTCTTAGTGATCTCACTGTAATCTCATAATCAGCCCCATACTGCCATCTTTAGGTTTCATTCCGTTCAGTCTAAACAATCATTAATGCCTCAAACATCCCTCTCTGTAGATGTAGATGTACAGTATGTCCTACTGTCTGACTGTATTTCTTCTTTGAACTTTTGCCTTGAGGATCTTTGGTGAAAGTCTGACTGTACGGACATCTGAAACCAGACTCTCTCATCTGTAGTTATTACTGTCAAACCTTTTTATTATGATTATTATTATTTTTATTGTTTTGTAAAGACAGTTTTTCACTGATATTTTGAAAGTGACTTAAGAGCAGATGAAAATCCATGTGCTATTTGTACGGCATATCAAAATGTCAGGTGTGTTTATCATGTAAACTCTGTGCTATAAATCCATTTAGAAATAAAACATTTTTAAAGTGTTATTTAAAAAAAGAAAAACAATCAGTTTTTCAATTCAAATTGTACTGTTACATTTACATGAACAATGTTATTAAACATTTTTATTCTAGGCAACTTTAAAAATAAAGTAAAACAAGTGATTTACGTTGAATTTTTTTTTTTTTTGCAGTGCAACAATAATAAAGTTGAAGAGTAAAATCAGAGCAGTACTGCTGAAATATTGTTCACATCTTTAGATTATTATAATATAAATTGTAATTGTATGTGAAAAAAAAAATTCATGACCAAACAAAATATTCATATTGTCATAATTCTAGTAAATCTTAAAGAGTGTTTTGAAGTAATTACATTAATATTTCATGTCTCATTTAGATTTCTGAGGTTCTAAGACAGGTGTAAAAATAAAAGATCCACTTTACAATAAACAAAATGAATCCACCTCACTTTTAAAGTGCCCCATTATGCTATTTTAAAGGCTCCTAATTTTGTTTTGACATCTCCTACAACAGGTTTACATGCATCAAAGGTCAAAAAACACTTTAATTTTCTCATAATATACATGCACATACGTACTGCACATCACCACATTTTTCAATGATTCTCAAACGACTCGACGGATGAATCAGTCTCTCCAAATCCCTCCTTTCCGCGAGCTATTCTGCTCTGATTGGTCAGATGGCCCAGTCTGTTGTGATTGGTCTACTCTGCTCTGATTGGTCAGATGGCTCAGTCTGTTGTGATTGGTCTACTCTGCTCTGATTGGTCAGATGGCCCAGTCTGTTGTGATTGGTCTACTCTGCTCTGATTGGCCAGATGGCCCAGTCTGTTGTGATTGGTCTACTCTGCTCTGATTGGTCACATGGCCCAGTCTGTTGTGATTGGTCTACTCTGCTCTGATTGGTCAGATGGCCCAGTCTGTTGTGATTGGTCTACCACGTACAGAGCTTGTCAGAAAAAAAATACACTGATCAGGAGTAAATGATGCTTACACACAATACTAGATTTTTTTTACAGGTGCTAATCAGCAGTAAATAATGAACGCGATCAAATGGCTTATTTGCTTTTGTTCAGTTGCTGTGAAGTAATGAATTAAAAACAGTTTTAAGAAAACAAGATAAAATAAGAAATATCAATTCTCTAAATCCCTCTCTCGATCAAGTAAATAGCTTTAATACAGAATTACATTTGGGATCTCAGACATTAAACGCACGGCAGCTCCGCATCAATCCGTCAATCCTATTATCCTTAAAGATCGAACTTTAGCGCAAGTCTCTAAATATTACTTTGAGCATTCAGACAAACTAGGAATAGAACAGCTAATGTGCTTGTACATTTTCAGGTGCATCACTTAGCACTCAGAAATCAAGAACTATATTAAAAAAATGGTTTTATTCAGTCATTTTCTTAAACACAAATATTTTAGTACATACAGACATCAACATATTCTGATGTGACAGATTATAAGTACAGTTTTAGAGATGAAGTGAAAAAAACTCACCCAAGATAACAGTATAAAGAAAAACAAGTAAAAAAAGAAAAGATTAAGCATGTACGTCACTAACCGTCTCTTTCTGCAACATGCCTGACGCTCCAAACAGAAAGTCTTACGCTCGCACTTTCTCTATTAGACAGATGGGTATTACGTGTTATTCACTGATATTCACTGTATTCAATATGCATGATAAATTCATCAATAATAAACATTTCATTGGAAAAGTGCATGACAAAAATAAAAAATAAAGACATTATTTCATTCTTGTGTGATGATTTTCCCTTTTTGAACACTGAGCTTTCTCTGTGGTTTGTTCCCTTTCGGGGCTGAGAGCTGTCGATATGAATGTCAGCCATGAGTGTCAGTCAGGCGAAGGCGGCCCGCCGTTGGTCTGTCAGCAGAAGTACTCGTTGGGCTGTCCCTCGGTCCGGGCCGTGGCCTCCGAGTCCACGCTGGAGCGGGCCGACAGCAGGCGGTTGGACTCGTCCGGGTTGAGTCTGCTGAGGTATTCCCCCTCCAGGCCTTTAGCTTTGGTGCCTGGAGACAGAGTCTCAAACGTCACATACGAGTCTTGAATGTCTTTGGACTTCCGGCCCAGCAGTTTCTGCAGCCTCCTCTTCAGCGCCCCGCAGCAGACGATGAGGGTCAGAGGAACCGCGATGACGCAGGCGACCGTGATCACGACCACGTTAATGAGCTTCTGCGTGCCGCTGGCGCTGGCTGCCTCGTCCGTAGAGAAAATCACACACTGCTCTTTCTTAGGGATGAGGCCTTTTACACACACACACGCTATGTACTTGGTTTTGGGCACGAGGTCTTCGATCGTGACGCGGTTCTTGCCTGGCCCAACGTTAATGCGACGCATATCTCGCTCACCGAAGACCGTGTACAGAACGCTGAAGGACGTGGTGTTGGTGGCGGTGGGCGCTCGCCAGTTCAGGGATACGGTGTGGTCGGTGTCGCCGATGACTTTGACCGATCGGACGACTCTGCGCTCTGGGCCCTGCTGTAGAGAAGAAGCATTCGCCTCAAGGTTACTCAACACGTCTTTCTGAAGCTCGCCTGTGCCGCTGTCCGTTTCTGCGCTGGATGCAGGAGCCGCCGTGGCCTTCGCTTTGGAAGCATCATCAGAAACGCTGTAGCTTTCGATCTGGATGGATGGCGTGTCTTTCGGTCTGTTTAGGGGCTCAATGATGGGCACCACGGCTGATGTGGCAGGTGGCACGTATCTGGCGATGAGTTTCTCTTGATATGCCGCACGACCAAATCCAGCATTCTTCTTTCCGTGGCTTCTTTTGGCGACCACTTCGTCGATTTGCCATGTATCAGAAATGACAAGCGAGATGATGGCATCAGCACTCCCGACAAAGTTAGTGGCTCTGCAAACATATTTTCCTGAATCTCGGTACGAAACAGCAGGAACGCTGAGAATGGACCAGATGATGCCCTCTTTAGAGACTTCCTGTTGAACTATAAGATAAAAGAAAAAACACTGACTTTAGTATGAGTTCTGACGTTGCATTTTGCATCTAGCTGTGCAATTACAGAAAACTGTGATTTATATGTATATTTGTATATTACATAACAAATTTCACTTGCATGCTTGCATATTTGCATCTCTCTTATTGCACAAGCAGCAGATTGCATTTATTTATTTGTTTAGCAGACGCTTTAGCAGAAGCAATAAACCAGGGCAGAGATGAGAATGTCTTTCCAAGCTTACCAGTGCCGTTCATGGGTTTGCTGTCGGCCCGGGACCAGGTCAGCTCCGGGACGGGCACTCCGATGGTCCCACAGCGCAGCAGGACATTGTTCCCGATGGAGCTACGGACCCTTGCGACGGCTGTGTGCACATGGGGAATCTGACACTTGCAGAGTTCAGTATCAGAAAAGAGGACTCCTGACAGGCTCTCCGGCTCGGCACAGCGCAGACGCGTATCGATGAACGCCACAGAGGAAGAAGGAAACTTCTGGAACTGCACCAGATCAAACAGACGACAGTCACACTGCCAGGGGTTGTCATGAAGACCTGCGCAAAGAATAGACACTTCCGTCAGTGTTTTTCTAATGGTTAATGACTAAGACTCTACGGCCGATTCAAATGGTTTAAGTGCAGAAACTTAAGAAAGAAACTCACCCAGGATCATTTTGGAGTTCTCTGTATCCTGAGGAGGTTTCAGAGAGAACCATGAAGTCAGAACCTCCGCCGGAACGGTAGCCAGACTGTTGCTGGACAGATCCAGATAAGTTAAGTTTTTGATGTAAATGGTTGCTTCAGCTGGGATGCTGCTGATTTTATTGTTGTGCAAATCCAGAAGCCGAAGGCTGGGCATGTCCGTCAAGCATTCCCATGGAAAGGAAGTGAGAACGTTCCCATCCATTCGTAATTCATCCAAGGCATAAAGTCCACGGAAACTGTCCACGCTGAGGGAGGAAAGCGAGTTGAACGATATCCAGAGGTACTCGAGGCTATTGAGGTAAAGGAAGGTTTCGCTGGCGACGCGGCTGATGCCCGTTTTCTCGATGCGGAGTTTGGAGGTGTCCGAGGGAAAGTTGTCTGGGATGACAGTGAGGTCTGGGCCATTACACAGGACGCTCCTGTGTAAAACAAAGCACAGAGACATGTTTATGACAGTCACGTCATTATGATCAAACACAAATAAGAATTCTCCACCTCCACCTACAATTATAGTAGTCAACATTAATATAGTGTTGCTGTGCACTATTCTGGGTTTACTTTTATTGTGTATTATTATCGTCATCACACTGTGTGCGATGGGTGCCAGAGCCCTGAAACACTGCGACTAACATGCAGAGAAGATTAAAAAGCACACAAGCACTAATCCAATGACTAAATAAAGAGCGGGGTCAATCTGGCGTGTCAATATTCTGCAGACAACGGTCCATATGAACCCTCTCTACAGTAACATCAGTTGAGTAAATGACAGATCAGAGTCCGTGTGAAATCGTACCTGGACTTGGAGCCGTCGCTCAGTTTGTGGTAGAAGCAGCTGCATTGAGCCGGACAGGAGCTGCAGAGCGAGGGAAGGAAACACAGCGCCAGCGCCAAACCCCAAAACATCTTCTGTGCCTCCTGTTCTCGCTGCGGTGATTCTGAGGCTCTTACTCCTGCAGCATCTCCATGTCTCTCAAGCGCTTTCTGCTCACTCTGCTCCGAATCCCCAGATAAAAGGGATAGAGCAGATTAGAGGAAGGACTTGGGTATTTTCATTTACACGATTATTCCTTCCTGGAAGCCCATAGGCTGCGTGCTTGCCTTTTGTATATATACAGAACAGACACTTCTTCTTTTGATTGGAGGGTTAATTTTAGACCTGGGATTGGACAGAAGTTTGTGAATTCACAGCATTGTATTGGTGAACGGCTTTCTTTTCTTTTATTTTCACCACATATGCTGAGCAAACCATACAGTGGGGATAAAATGTTGTATTTTTTATGATGTTGCTTTTTTAGAGATGATTTAAAGTGAAAATATTTTGTAATAGATATATTAAATGGAAAAACATGATACATGCAAATGATCAATGTTGTTAGTTTGACCTTTGACTTCACATCAACACATCAAAACTGCAGTTAAATTCAATGATGCACATAAACACTTCAGCAAAAGTGTTTGTGGTGCATTAACTTTAAGATAATATGAAAGATGCATTTTTCTGATTTTCTAATACATCTATTTTACTCACAGATCTTGTTATAATAGTTACCTAATATTTACTATCTGTTTGGCCTATAATGCTTACATGATTATAACAAAAATGCAGATGGTGATATTTTAAAATATTAAAAGCGTAGTGTATATGTCATGTGGAACAGCTGGTGGCAGTAAAGAGTCTTCTTACCGTCTCACACTGAAATACAGACATTCATGTGTACATTTTTTAAGAATATATTATATTTTGTATACTGTCTACAAAAATATTTGTACAGTATGATAAATATATAGTGGCCTATATTTGTTCCGCATTCTGTCCTGTAAAGACAAAGAAATGAGGAACTTTTTTCCCTGTTAATAATAATGGAAATTCACACCGTTCATCATATTTAATCTATGAATAAACTGCCTTTATTAAACAGATCTGAGTGTAGAGAGCTCAGGTTCACTCAGAATTGTACATTTTAATTCATTAATTTAGAAGAAACTCTTTTCCAAAGCAACGGAGGAAAACAACAGGGGAAAGTACAAACGCTGCACTGAAGTGCGTTTGTTCTCTGAAGAGTCTGTCAGTTAAAAGACTTTAGAGAGATTACAGTGAACCCATTTCATTCAAGTTTTGTACAATGTACGTACATTATTTCCCAATGGCATTAACATCTGAAATCTGAGAACAAAGAATTAGTTTCCTAATTGCAACATTTTAATTTCAATTCAGCAGCAAAGTGTTCAACAGTCTCGTTTCAAAGTGTGTCTTCACAAAAAAATACAGACAGTTGTTGATTCTGATGCTTATTTGATCTCTAGCAAAAAGGGTTAGATTAGTTCAGGTTAGGTTAGGTTAGGTTTGGTTTATGGATGAAGATGAAGCTGCAGAACATGAACTGAAGTTTGGAAGCTAAAATGTCTGCAAAATATTTATTTTCTTTATGGTGAGAATAAAACTTTTGAGGATTTTAATTTCACTTCAAATCTTATTTTATATGATATCTGACAATTTAACACATGGTTCTCAAAGTTTTGTTCACGCCCTCCTTTAAACCTTTTAATATATACACTATATTGCCAAAAGTATTGGGACGCCCCTCCAAATCACTGAGTTCAGGTGTTCAATCACTTCATGGCCACAGGTGTATAAATCAAGCACTAGGCATGCAGACGCTTCTACAAACATTTGTGAAAGAATGGGTCGCTCTCAGGAGCTCAGTGAACTCAAGCGTGGTACCGTGATAGGTTGCCACCTGTGCAATAAGTCCATTCCTGACATTTCCTCACTACTAAATATTCCACGCTCAACTGTTAGTGGGATTATAACAAAGAGGAAGCAATTGGGAACAACAGCAACTCAGCCACGAAGTGATAGGCCACGTAAAATCACAGAGCGGGGTCAGCGCATGCTGAGGGTCACAGTGCACAGAAGTGGGAGGGGGGGGTAAACTTACTGTGATTTACACTAATATGTTGGAGCTACAGTAAATGTATTGTGTGTTTGATGGTTGTTTAAGCGTGTGCTGTTCGGCTTTTAAAGCGTTAGTATGTGATTGTTTGTTCCTCCTGCACAGTTTGGACGCATGACTGAGGCGAATGAGCGCAGCTGCTCTTATTTCACAAACTTATGCGGTATTAAAACATTAAAACATTCCTGCAGGGATTTCAGAGGCTTTAAATCTCACACGCACTTTCACAAGGAAAGAAACACACACATATAAAGCCTCGCATTGTAAGGCAGCAGCAGAGAAACCGCTGAAAATGGCTTCATACACGTTACCGGAGGGATTCAGTGATTTTGACATGTTCGCCTTCGGATCGGCGCTGCTGGTCGGCGGTAAGTGACGCTGATCAATCAATCAATCAATCAATCAATCAATGGATCCATTCATCCAGGCTGGATAGTCCTTCAACGATGAATGTATTGACAGTCATAACTGCATGATGCAGTTCAGGATTGCCATTGTGTTTGATTAGTGAAGACTGATTTATCGATTAAATCTGTAGACTAATTCTCTGCTAGTTTATTGTTTGTTTATAGAGTTCGCAAAAGTATAGATAACTTATTTTAAAAAGAAAGTTACATAAATAAACTTAGTTTCTGAATTAGATTGTATCAGTGATTGTATCTGATCAGCACCTGAGCTGCTGATGACATCACTGCTTTCTGCAGAGCTGCTTTATAGATGAAATGAACTAATTTAATAATTGATGATCTTTACAACAGAACTGAATCAACACTGAACTGACTTCAGCGGAACAACAGCCGACATGCATTATTTTCCTGTTTATCTCTGTGAAGCTGCTTTGAAAATATCTGTATTGTATAAAGCGCTACAGAAATAAAGACTTGATCTGATATGGTGATTATCGGTACTTCTTCATTAGTGTGGACTTGTAACTCTTCTAACAGCATTATATATTATTTTGTTCTGTGTATTGCTGTGCACAGCTTTATGAATTCCATACAGTCTGAATATCTTAATATTTTCTTTTAGGCCTTCTCGGCTTCTTCCTTAATTTTATCTCGGCCATGGCGTTCCTCCGAGTGCGAGAGATGCAGACGCCCAATAACTTCTTCATCTTTAACCTGGCAGTGGCTGACCTGAGCCTCAATGTTAACGGGCTGGTGGCTGCTTACGCCAGTTACATGAGGTAAGACTGACCAGCTGGAGAGAGTTGACCAGTATAAGATCTCAGGATATGAAAATCAGAAATGTCAAATGTATCTCTCTCGCTCTCTCTCCCTCTGTCTCTATATATATAGTATATTGAAAAACCACTGTGTATTTGTGTTTTTTCTGAACTCTGACCTCTGAAAGATACTGGCCTTTCGGATCAGAAGGCTGTCAGATTCACGCTTTTCAGGGAATGGTGTCGATTCTCGCCGCCATCAGTTTTCTGGGTGCCATTGCTTGGGACAGATATCATCAGTACTGCACCAGTGAGTAGAAACAGAATATCTTCCATCCATAAAAATGTTACTGAATTATCCTTCAGTATTCACACAGCAGGTATTAATGGTGCCCTCATTTCTTTAAGCCTTGCATTCAGTGTTTCTAATGGTTTAGTGGGTTCAGTGCCCAGCTGTTAATCACTAGATGAGTTAGTGGAGTTTGTTTCCAGAGCAGAAGATGTTTTGGAGCACATCCGCGACCTTGAGCGCCCTCATCTGGATTCTGGCCGTGTTATGGGCAGCTCTGCCGCTGCCTGCCATTGGCTGGGGAGTGTTTGACTTTGAGCCAATGAGAACCTGCTGCACACTCGACTACACTCTCGGAGACAGGTATCACCTCACACACCAGACTCCATCACCTCATCCCACACACCTGACTCCATCATCTCACACACCTGACTCCATCACCTCACACACCTGACTCCATCATCTCACACACCTGACTCCATCATCTCACACACCAGACTCCATCACCTCACACACCTCACACACCTGACTCCAACATCTTACACACCTGACTCCATCACCTCACACACCTGACTCCATCATCTCACACACCTGACTCCATCACCTCACACACCTGACTCCATCATCTCACACACCAGACTCCATCACCTCATCTCACACACCTGACTCCATCATCTCACACACCTGACTCCATCACCTCACACACCTGACTCCATCATCTCACACACCAGGCTCCATCATCTCACACACCTGACTCCATCACCTCACACACCTGACTCCATCATCTCACACACCTGACTCCATCACCTCACACACCTGACTCCATCACCTCATCTCATACACTTGACTCCATCATCTCACACACCTGACTCCAACCTCTTACACACCTGACTCCATCACCTCACACAGCTGACTCCATCACCTCACACACCTGACTCCATCATCTCACACACCTGACTCCATCACCTCACACACCTGACTCCATCACCTCACACACCTCACACACCTGACTCCATCACCTCACACACCTGACTCCAACATCTCACACACCTGACTCCATCATCTCACACACCTGACTCCATCACCTCACACACCTGACTCCATCACCTCACACATCTCACACACCTGACTCCAAAATCTCACACACCTGACTCCAACATCTCACACACCTGACTCCAACATCTCACACACCTGACTTCAACATCTCACACACCTGACTCCAACATCTCACACACCTGACTCCATCACCTCACACACCTGACTCCATCACCTCACACACCATCAACTCACACACCTGACTCCAACATCTCACACACCTGACTCCAACATCTCACACACCTGACGCCAACATCTCACACCTGACTCCATCACCTCACACATCTGACTCCATCACCTCACACACCTGACTCCATCACCTCACACACCTGACTCCATCACCTCACACACCTGACTCATCACCTCACACACCTGACTCCATCACCTCACACACCTGACTCCAACATCTCACACACCTGACTCCATCACCTCACACACCTGACTCCATCACCTCACACACCTGACTCCAACATCTCACACACCTGACTCCATCACCTCACACACCTCACACACCTGACTCCATCACCTCACACACCTGACTCCAACATCTTACACACCTGACTCCATCACCTCACACACCTGACTCCAACATCTTACACACCTGACTCCATCACCTCACGCACCTGACTCCAACATCTCACACACCTGACTCCATCACCTCACACACCTGACTCCATCATCTCACACATCTGACTCCATCACCTCACACACCTCACACACCTGACTTCAACATTTTTACACACCTGACTCCATCACCTCACACACCTGACTCATCACCTCACACACCTGACTCCATCACCTCACACACCTGACTCCATCACCTCACACACCTGACTCCATCACCTCGCACACCTGACTCCAACATCTCACACACATGACTCCATCACCTCACACACCTGACTCCATCACCTCACACACCTGACTCCAACATCTCACACACCTGACTCCATCACCTCACACATCTGACTCCATCACCTCACACACCTGACTCCATCACCTCACACATCTGACTCCATTACCTCACACACCTGACTCCATCATCTCACACACCTGACTCCATCACCTCACACACCTGACTCCATCATCTCACACACCTGACTCCATCATCTCACACACCTGACTCCATCACCTCACACACCTCACACACCTGACTCCATCACCTCACACACCTGACTCCAACATCTTACACACCTGACTCCATCACCTCACACACCTGACTCCAACATCTCACACACCTGACTCCATCACCTCACACACCTGACTCCATCATCTCACACACCATCACCTCACACACCTGACTCCAACATCTCACACACCTGACTCCATCACCTCACACATCTGACTCCATCACCTCACACACCTCACACACCTGACTCCAACATTTTTACACACCTGACTCCATCACCTCACACACCTGACTCCAACGTCTCACACACCTGACTCCATCACCTCACACACCTGACTCCATCACCTCACACACCTGACTCCAACATCTCACACACCTGACTCCATCACCTCACACATCTGACTCCATCACCTCACACACCTGACTCCAACATTTCACACACCTGACTCCATTACCTCACACATCTGACTCCATCACCTCACACACCTGACTCTATCATCTCACACACCTGACTCCATCACCTCACACACCTGACTCCATCATGTCACACACCTGACTCCATCATCTCACACACCTGACTCCAACACCTCACACATCTGACTCCATCACCTCACACACCTGACTCCATCACCTCACACATCTGACTCCATCATCTCACACACCTGACTCCAACACCTCACACATCTGACTCCATCACCTCACACATCTGACTCCATCACCTCACGCACCTGACTCATCACCTCATACACCTGACTCCATCACCTCACACACCTGACTCCATCACCTCAAACACCTGACTCCATCATCTCACACACCTGACTCCATCACACCTGACTCCATCACCTCACACACCTGACTCCATCACCTCACACACCCGACTCCAACACCTCACACATCTGACTCCATCACCTCACACATCTGACTCCATCACCTCACACATCTGACTCCATCACCTCACACATCTGACTCCATCACCTCACACATCTGACTCCATCACCTCACACACCTGACTCCATCACCTCACACACCTGACTCCAACATCTTACACACCTGACTCCATCACCCCACACACCTGACTCCAACATCTCACACACCTGACTCCATCACCTCACACACCTGACTCCATCATCTCACACATCATCACCTCACACACCTGACTCCAACACCTCACACATCTGACTCCATCACCTCACACACCTCACACACCTGACTCCAACATTTTTACACACCTGACTCCATCACCTCACACACCTGACTCCATCACCTCACACACCTGACTCATCACCTCACACACCTGACTCCATCACCTCACACACCTGACTCCATCACCTCACACACCTGACTCCAACATCTCACACACCTGACTCCATCACCTCACACACCTGACTCCATCACCTCACACATCTGACTCCATCATCTCACACACCTGACTCCAACACCTCACACATCTGACTCCATCACCTCACACACCTGACTCCATCACCTCACACATCTGACTCCATCACCTCACGCACCTGACTCATCACCTCACACACCTGACTCCATCACCTCACACACCTGACTCCATCACCTCACACACCTGACTCCATCATCTCACACACCTGATTCCATCACCTCACACACCTGACTCCATCATCTCACACACCTGACTCCATCACACCTGACTCCATCACCTCACACACCTGACTCCATCACCTCACACACCCGACTCCAACACCTCACACATCTGACTCCATCACCTCACACATCTGACTCCATCACCTCACACATCTGACTCCATCACCTCACACACCTGACTCCATCACCTCACACACCTGACTCCAACATCTTACACACCTGACTCCATCACCCCACACACCTGACTCCAACATCTCACACACCTGACTCCATCACCTCACACACCTGACTCCATCATCTCACACACCATCACCTCACACACCTGACTCCAACACCTCACACATCTGACTCCATCACCTCACACACCTCACACACCTGACTCCAACATTTTTACACACCTGACTCCATCACCTCACACACCTGACTCCATCACCTCACACACCTGACTCATCACCTCACACACCTGACTCCATCACCTCACACACCTGACTCCATCACCTCACACACCTGACTCCAACATCTCACACACCTGACTCCATCACCTCACACACCTGACTCCATCACCTCACACACCTCACACACCTGACTCCATCACCTCACACACCTGACTCCAACATCTCACACACCTGACTCCAAAATCTCACACACCTGACTCCAACATCTCACACACCTGACTCCAACATCTCACACACCTGACTTCAACATCTCACACACCTGACTCCAACATCTCACACACCTGACTCCATCACCTCACACACCTGACTCCATCACCTCACACACCATCAACTCACACACCTGACTCCAACATCTCACACACCTGACTCCAACATCTCACACACCTGACTCAAACATCTCACACCTGACTCCATCACCTCACACATCTGACTCCATCACCTCACACACCTGACTCCAACATTTCACACACCTGACTCCATCACCTCACACACCTGACTCCATCACCTCACACACCTGACTCCATCACCTCACACACCTGACTCATCACCTCACACACCTGACTCCATCACCTCACACACCTGACTCCAACATCTCACACACCTGACTCCATCACCTCACACACCTGACTCCATCACCTCACACACCTGACTCCAACATCTCACACACCTGACTCCATCACCTCACACACCTCACACACCTGACTCCATCACCTCACACACCTGACTCCAACATCTTACACACCTGACTCCATCACCTCACACACCTGACTCCAACATCTTACACACCTGACTCCATCACCTCACGCACCTGACTCCAACATCTCACACACCTGACTCCATCACCTCACACACCTGACTCCATCATCTCACACATCTGACTCCATCACCTCACACACCTCACACACCTGACTTCAACATTTTTACACACCTGACTCCATCACCTCACACACCTGACTCATCACCTCACACACCTGACTCCATCACCTCACACACCTGACTCCATCACCTCACACACCTGACTCCATCACCTCGCACACCTGACTCCAACATCTCACACACCTGACTCCATCACCTCACACACCTGACTCCATCACCTCACACACCTGACTCCAACATCTCACACACCTGACTCCATCATCTCACACATCTGACTCCATCACCTCACACACCTGACTCCATCACCTCACACATCTGACTCCATTACCTCACACACCTGACTCCATCATCTCACACACCTGACTCCATCACCTCACACACCTGACTCCATCATCTCACACACCTGACTCCATCATCTCACACACCTGACTCCATCACCTCACACACCTCACACACCTGACTCCATCACCTCACACACCTGACTCCAACATCTTACACACCTGACTCCATCACCTCACACACCTGACTCCAACATCTCACACACCTGACTCCATCACCTCACACACCTGACTCCATCATCTCACACACCATCACCTCACACACCTGACTCCAACATCTCACACACCTGACTCCATCACCTCACACATCTGACTCCATCACCTCACACACCTCACACACCTGACTCCAACATTTTTACACACCTGACTCCATCACCTCACACACCTGACTCCAACGTCTCACACACCTGACTCCATCACCTCACACACCTGACTCCATCACCTCACACACCTGACTCCAACATCTCACACACCTGACTCCATCACCTCACACATCTGACTCCATCACCTCACACACCTGACTCCAACATTTCACACACCTGACTCCATCACCTCACACATCTGACTCCATCACCTCACACACCTGACTCTATCATCTCACACACCTGACTCCATCACCTCACACACCTGACTCCATCATGTCACACACCTGACTCCATCATCTCACACACCTGACTCCAACACCTCACACATCTGACTCCATCACCTCACACACCTGACTCCATCACCTCACACATCTGACTCCATCATCTCACACACCTGACTCCAACACCTCACACATCTGACTCCATCACCTCACACACCTGACTCCATCACCTCACACATCTGACTCCATCACCTCACGCACCTGACTCATCACCTCACACACCTGACTCCATCACCTCACACACCTGACTCCATCACCTCACACACCTGACTCCATCATCTCACACACCTGATTCCATCACCTCACACACCTGACTCCATCATCTCACACACCTGACTCCATCACACCTGACTCCATCACCTCACACACCCGACTCCATCACCTCACACACCCGACTCCAACACCTCACACATCTGACTCCATCACCTCACACATCTGACTCCATCACCTCACACATCTGACTCCATCACCTCACACATATGACTCCATCACCTCACACACCTGACTCCATCACCTCACACACCTGACTCCAACATCTTACACACCTGACTCCATCACCCCACACACCTGACTCCAACATCTCACACACCTGACTCCATCACCTCACACACCTGACTCCATCATCTCACACATCATCACCTCACACACCTGACTCCAACACCTCACACATCTGACTCCATCACCTCACACACCTCACACACCTGACTCCAACATTTTTACACACCTGACTCCATCACCTCACACACCTGACTCCATCACCTCACACACCTGACTCATCACCTCACACACCTGACTCCATCACCTCACACACCTGACTCCATCACCTCACACACCTGACTCCAACATCTCACACACCTGACTCCATCACCTCACACACCTGACTCCATCATCTCACACACCTGACTCCAACACCTCACACATCTGACTCCATCACCTCACACACCTGACTCCATCACCTCACACATCTGACTCCATCACCTCACGCACCTGACTCATCACCTCACACACCTGACTCCATCACCTCACACACCTGACTCCATCACCTCACACACCTGACTCCATCATCTCACACACCTGATTCCATCACCTCACACACCTGACTCCATCATCTCACACACCTGACTCCATCACACCTGACTCCATCACCTCACACACCTGACTCCATCACCTCACACACCCGACTCCAACACCTCACACATCTGACTCCATCACCTCACACATCTGACTCCATCACCTCACACATCTGACTCCATCACCTCACACACCTGACTCCATCACCTCACACACCTGACTCCAACATCTTACACACCTGACTCCATCACCCCACACACCTGACTCCAACATCTCACACACCTGACTCCATCACCTCACACACCTGACTCCATCATCTCACACACCATCACCTCACACACCTGACTCCAACACCTCACACATCTGACTCCATCACCTCACACACCTCACACACCTGACTCCAACATTTTTACACACCTGACTCCATCACCTCACACACCTGACTCCATCACCTCACACACCTGACTCATCACCTCACACACCTGACTCCATCACCTCACACACCTGACTCCATCACCTCACACACCTGACTCCAACATCTCACACACCTGACTCCATCACCTCACACACCTGACTCCAACATCTCACACACCTGACTCCATCACCTCACACATCTGACTCCATCACCTCACACACCTGACTCCAACATCTCACACACCTGACTCCATCACCTCACACATCTGACTCCATCACCTCACACATCTGACTCCATCACCTCACACACCTGACTCCATCATCTCACACACCTGACTCCATCACCTCACACACCTGACTCCATCATCTCACACACCTGACTCCATCATCTCACACACCTGACTCCATCACACCTGACTCCATCACCTCACACACCCGACTCCATCACCTCACACACCCGACTCCAACACCTCACACATCTGACTCCAACACCTCACACATCTGACTCCATCACCTCACACACCTGACCACACCCGACTCCAACACCTCACACACCTGACTCCATCACCTCACACACCTGACTCCATCATCTCACACACTTGACTCCAACATCTCACACGCCTGACTCCATCACCTCACACGCCTGACTCCATCACCTCACACGCCTGACTCCATCACCTCACACGCCTGACTTCATCACCTCACACGCCTGACTCCATCACCTTACATGCTTGACTCCAACATCTCACACGCCTGACTCCATCACCTCACACGCCTGATTCCAACATCTCACACTCCTGACTCCATCACCTCACACACCTGACTCCATCATCTCACACACCAGACTCCATCACCTCATTTCACACACCTGACTCCATCATCTCACACACCTGACTCCATCATCTCACACACCTGACTCCATCACCTCACACACCTGACTCCATCATCTCACACACCTGACTCCATCACCTCACACACCTGACTCCATCACCTCACACACCTCACACACCTGACTCCATCACCTCACACACCTGACTCCAACATCTCACACACCTGACTCCATCATCTCACACACTTGACTCCAACATCTCAAACGCCTTACTCCATCACCTCACACGCCTGACTCCATCACCTCACACACCTGACTCTATCACCTCACACGCCTGACTTCATCACCTCACACGCCTGACTCCATCACCTCACACGCCTGACTCCAACATCTCACACGCCTGACTCCATCACCTCACACGCCTGACTCCAACATCTCACACTCCTGACTCCATCACCTCACACACCTGACTCCATCATCTCACACACCTGACTCCATCATCTCACACACCAGACTCCATCACCTCATTTCACACACCTGACTCCATCATCTCACACACCTGACTCCATCACCTCACACACCTGACTCCATCATCTCACACACCAGACTCCATCATCTCACACACCTGACTCCATCACCTCACACAACTGACTCCATCATCTCACACACCTGACTCCATCACCTCACACACCTGACTCCATCATCTCACACACCTGACTCTATCACCTCATCTCACACACCTGACTCCATCATCTCACACACCTGACTCCAACATCTCACACAGCTGACTCCATCACCTCACACACCTGACTCCATCATCTCACACACCTGACTCCATCACCTCACACACCTGACTCCATCACCTCACACACCTGACTCCAACACCTCACACATCTGACTCCATCACCTCACACACCTGACTCCATCACCTCACACACCTCACACACCTGACTCCATCACCTCACACACCTGACTCCATCACCTCACACACCTGACTCCATCATCTCACACACCTGACTCCATCACCTCACACACCTGACTCCATCACCTCACACACCTGACTCCATCATCTCACACACCTGACTCCAACATCTCACACACCTGACTCCATCACCTCACACACCTGACTCCATCACCTCACACACCTGACTCCATCATCTCACACACCTGACTCCATCATCTCACACACCTGACTCCAACATCTCACACACCTGACTCCATCACCTCACACACCTGACTCCATCACCTCACACACCATCACCTCACACACCTGACTCATCACCTCACACACCTGACTCCATCACCTCACACACCTGACTCCATCACCTCACACACCTGACTCCAACACCTCACACACCTGACTCCATCACCTCACACACCTGACTCCAACATCTCACACACCTGACTCCATCACCTCACACATCTGACTCCATCACCTCACACACCTGACTCCATCATCTCACACACCTGACTCCAACATCTCACACACCTGACTCTATCACCTCACACATCTGACTCCCACCTCACACATCTGACTCCATCACCTCACACACCTGACTCCATCATCTCACACACCTGACTCCATCACCTCACACACCTGACTCCATCATCTCACACACCTGACTCCATCATCTCACACACCTGACTCCAACACCTCACACACCTGACTCCAACACCTCACACATCTGACTCCATCACCTCACACACCTGACTCCAACACCTCACACATCTGACTCCATCACCTCACACACCTGACTCCATCACCTCACACACCTGACTCCAACACCTCACACACCTGACTCCATCATCTCACACACCTGATTCCATCACCTCACACACCTGACTCCATCACCTCACACATCTGACTCCATCACCTCACACATCTGACTCCATCACCTCACACACCTGACTCCATCACCTCACACACCTGACTCCAACATCTTACACACCTGACTCCATCACCCCACACACCTGACTCCAACATCTCACACACCTGACTCCATCACCTCACACACCTGACTCCAACACCTCACACATCTGACTCCATCACCTCACACACCTCACACACCTGACTCCATCACCTCACACACCTGACTCCATCACCTCACACACCTGACTCATCACCTCACACACCTGACTCCATCACCTCACACACCTGACTCCATCACCTCACACACCTGACTCCAACATCTCACACACCTGACTCCATCACCTCACACACCTGACTCCATCACCTCACACACCTGACTCCAACATCTCACACGCCTGACTCCATCACCTCACACATCTGACTCCATCACCTCACACACCTGACTCCATCACCTCACACGCCTGACTTCATCACCTCACACGCCTGACTCCATCACCTCACACGCCTGACTCCAACATCTCACACGCCTGACTCCATCACCTCACACGCCTGACTCCAACATCTCACACTCCTGACTCCATCACCTCACAGACCTGACTCCATCATCTCACACACCAGACTCCATCACCTCATTTCACACACCTGACTCCATCATCTCACACACCTGACTCCATCACCTCACACACCTGACTCCATCATCTCACACACCAGACTCCATCATCTCACACACCTGACTCCATCACCTCACACAACTGACTCCATCATCTCACACACCTGACTCCATCACCTCACACACCTGACTCCATCATCTCACACACCTGACTCTATCACCTCATCTCACACACCTGACTCCATCATCTCACACACCTGACTCCAACATCTCACACAGCTGACTCCATCACCTCACACACCTGACTCCATCATCTCACACACCTGACTCCATCACCTCACACACCTGACTCCAACATCTCACACGCCTGACTCCATCACCTCACACATCTGACTCCATCACCTCACACACCTGACTCCATCATCTCACACACCTGACTCCATCACCTCACACGCCTGACTTCATCACCTCACACGCCTGACTCCATCACCTTACACGCCTGACTCCAACATCTCACACGCCTGACTCCATCACCTCACACGCCTGACTCCAACATCTCACACTCCTGACTCCATCACCTCACAGACCTGACTCCATCATCTCACACACCAGACTCCATCACCTCATTTCACACACCTGACTCCATCATCTCACACACCTGACTCCATCACCTCACACACCTGACTCCATCATCTCACACACCAGACTCCATCATCTCACACACCTGACTCCATCACCTCACACAACTGACTCCATCATCTCACACACCTGACTCCATCACCTCACACACCTGACTCCATCATCTCACACACCTGACTCTATCACCTCATCTCACACACCTGACTCCATCATCTCACACACCTGACTCCAACATCTCACACAGCTGACTCCATCACCTCACACACCTGACTCCATCATCTCACACACCTGACTCCATCACCTCACACACCTGACTCCATCACCTCACACACCTCACACACCTGACTCCATCACCTCACACACCTGACTCCAACATCTCACACACCTGACTCCATCACCTCACACACCTGACTTCATCACCTCACACACCTGACTCCAACACCTCACACATCTGACTCCATCACCTCACACACCTGACTCCATCACCTCACACACCTCACACACCTGACTCCATCACCTCACACACCTGACTCCATCACCTCACACACCTGACTCCGTCACCTCACACACCTGACTCCATCATCTCACACACCTGACTCCATCATCTCACACACCTGACTCCAACATCTCACGCACCTGACTCCATCACCTCACACACCATCACCTCACACACCTGACTCCATCACCTCACACACCATCACCTCACACACCTGACTCCAACACCTCACACATCTGACTCCATCACCTCACACACCTGACTCCATCACCTCACACACCTCACACACCTGACTCCAACATCTCACACACCTGACTCCATCACCTCACACACCTGACTCCATCACCTCACACACCTCACACACCTGACTCCATCACCTCACACGCCTGACTTCATCACCTCACACGCCTGACTCCATCACCTCACACGCCTGACTCCAACATCTCACACGCCTGACTCCATCACCTCACACGCCTGACTCCAACATCTCACACTCCTGACTCCATCACCTCACACACCTGACTCCATCATCTCACACACCAGACTCATCACCTCATTTCACACACCTGACTCCATCATCTCACACACCTGACTCCATCACCTCACACACCTGACTCCATCATCTCACACACCAGACTCCATCATCTCACACACCTGACTCCATCACCTCACACACCTGACTCCATCACCTCACACACCTGACTCCATCACCTCATCTCACACACCTGACTCCATCATCTCACACACCTGACTCCAACATCTCACACAGCTGACTCCATCATCTCACACACCTGACTCCATCACCTCACACACCTGACTCCATCACCTCACACACCTCACACACCTGACTCCATCACCTCACACACCTAACTCCATCATCTCACACACCTGACTCCATCACCTCACACACCTGACTCCATCACCTCATCTCACACACCTGACTCCATCATCTCACACACCTGACTCCAACATCTCACACAGCTGACTCCATCACCTCACACACCAGACTCCATCATCTCACACACCTGACTCCATCACCTCACACACCTGACTCCATCACCTCACACACCTGACTCCATCACCTCACACACCTGACTCCATCATCTCACACACCTGACTCCATCATCTCACACACCTGACTCCAACATCTCACACACCTGACTCCATCACCTCACACACCATCACCTCACACACCTGACTCCATCACCTCACACACCATCACCTCACACACCTGACTCCAACACCTCACACATCTGACTCCATCACCTCACACACCTGACTCCATCACCTCACACACCTCACACACCTGACTCCAACATCTCACACACCTGACTCCATCACCTCACACCTGACTCCATCACCTCACACCTGACTCCATCACCTCACACACCTGACTCCATCATCTCACACACCTGACTCCATCACCTCACACACCTGACTCCATCATCTCACACACCTGACTCCAACATCTCACACACCTGACTCCATCACCTCACACACCTGACTCCATCACCTCACACACCATCACCTCACACACCTGACTCCATGAACTCACACGCCTGACTCCAACATCTCACACGCCTGACTCCATCACCTCACGCATCTGACTCCATCACCTCACACGCCTGACTCCATCACCTCACACGCCTGACTTCATCACCTCACACGCCTGACTCCATCACCTCACACGCCTGACTCCAACATCTCACACTCCTGACTCCATCACCTCACACGCCTGACTCTAACATCTCACACTCCTGACTCCATCACCTCACACGCCTGACTCCAACATCTCACACGCCTGACTCCATCACCTCACGCATCTGACTCCAACATCTCACACGCCTGACTCCATCACCTCACGCATCTGACTCCAACATCTCACACGCCTGCCTCCATCACCTCACGCATCTGACTCCATCACCTCACACGCCTGACTCCAACATCTCACACGCCTGACTCCATCACCTCACGCATCTGACTCCATCACCTCACACGCCTGACTCCAACATCTCACACGCCTGACTCCATCACCTCACGCATCTGACTCCAACATCTCACACGCCTGACTCCATCACCTCACGCATCTGACTCCATCACCTCACACGCCTGACTCCATCACCTCACACGCCTGACTCCAACATCTCACACGCCTGACTCCATCACCTCACACATCTGACTCCATCACCTAATCTTCAGACAGAAACAACATTGAGAAAAATACTGCCTGGACATGACTACTGATTAGTTTGAATATCTGTGGTGATGTAAATGTGCATGCAAGAGTAATGCGCTGTTTCTTCACTGCTGTCATCTTCAGGAATTACATCAGCTACATGGTGACCATCACTGTGCTGTATTTAGCGTTCCCTGTTCTCATCTTGCAGTCCTCCTACAATGCCATCTATGCATACTTCAAAAAGACACACCACTTTAAGGTACTTGCACACTCTTTCCAAATGCTTTTATACAAATACAGTCATTCTAGTTTTAATGGGACTAGCTTTAAACCGTTTTATAGTCTCTCTCACCCATAGATCAGGCACATGATCTAGTGCTCATCGGTCTGTCAGCGGCTCTTTCTCTCTGTCTTGTAGTTTAACACAGGTTTACCGCTGAAGGCGCTGCTGTTCTGTTGGGGTCCGTATGTTCTGATGTGCACATACGCCTGCTTCGAGAACGTCAGTCTTGTTTCACCCAAGCTCAGAATGGTAAGATAACCATAATCAAATACTGATAAATCTTCTCTTGATGTATATCAGCACATTAGTTCAGAATCTCAGTTGTCTAATCTTAAATCCTCCAGGTCCTCCCGGTGCTCGCAAAGACGTCTCCAATCTTCCACGCCGTCCTGTATGCGTATGGTAACGAATTCTACCGCGGAGGAATCTGGCAGTTCCTCACAGGACAGAAACCTGTGGACAAAAAGAAATAGGAGTGAAAGAGTCTGTCCATGTAATGCTGTATTCAGATGTTTATGTCAAATCAGTGCCTAACACATTTGGAGATGTTTGTCCAGAATTTCCCTGAATTATTAATTGAAGACTGGCATTCAGTGCGAAGCCTTATTAAGTGTGAGAGATGACTTACAATTCCCACAATTCATTCAGGACTCAGTCGTTTAGCGATTTCATTGTTGTTGCCTTACTATCTCTGTTGACTAATGAGTCCAGTATTCATGTGTGAATCTATGAAGAAAGAGGATTTTTCTAACCAAAACTTGAATCCAGTGAATGAACCTCTGATAACAAAAGGGTCTTTCTTTGTTAATCCACAGAATAAATGTGAGGCATGAGACAGTTGTCACAGTTTCTTTGGGGGCCCTTGAGGGGACTGATTCTTATAAAGGCACATTAACTCAACTAGTATCACTGAAGAGTCATTTCCTTCTTCACTGGTTTCCTTCATAATCAGTCAGCTGACTCACAAAACGCTCTCATTCCTCTACATGTGTTAGTTTGGAGTCCCAATGGCTAAATTATGCAGATGCTTTTATTGAAGTTCATTATTCCAGGTTGAGAGATCTTCATGGCTCTTTCGGTCAGTGCTCAGCTCTCTAAACAGTGGGCTAATAATCAACATGCACATGTAGGATTAAGAGTTCTGGAGGCTTTTGTAATCTTCAGTAATTCCTCTGCACAAGGAGCTGCTCTCATATCAGTAGATTTGGTTTCTGACGTGTGTTTGGAGCCCAAAGCGGATC
>CM077187.1:38634091-38646591 GCA_039654105.1 Coreius guichenoti | reverse complement strand
GCCAGAATGGAAAAAAAAACCTTGGGAGAAACCAGGCTCAGTCGGGGTGCCAGTTCTCCTCTGGCCGACGAACAAATAGTGTATGATTATGATTCTGGCAACATTACAGGTCAGAAGTCATATTAGATCAATAGATATTCGTAGGATTATTCGAAAGATTGGAGTCGTCACGCCGGGGACGGGTTTAATGAGGATGTCGTGTCGATGCGGCATTTACAGGGGGGAGTTTAATTGACACGGTCTCTACAGACACTTCAGGGATATGGTCGTCATGTCCAGGCTAAGGTCCACCATCTGGTCCGGATACGGCCCGGATCCGGCTGACTGCAGTAAACCTCGGGATAAACAGAGAGACTAACATTAGCGTAGATGCCATTCTTCTTATGATGTAACGAGTACATCAGGTGTTATGGGAAGTGTTCCCGGTTCCGGCTGATCTAGTTAATGCAGCCTAAAACAATCATTTAACTGATTTGAATAATAGAAATTGATAATGTTCTGTGTGTATGCCATAGTAAAGAGATGTGTTTTTAGTCTAGATTTAAACTGATTTAAAATAACACATTTACTCTATTACGCTTATACATGTGGCCCTGATTATTCTTCCAAAAAATGACATGCCAATCCAAATGAAAGTTTTGGAGAATGTTTATTTAATTGTACCATTCCTGACACTAGATAATGAAATAATATGTATATCTCTCCTGTGGCAGCATCTATTTCAGTTTGAGCTAAACCTGTTTACTTTTATTACATGTGAGCCCTGTGAAATATAATTGCAATCGTGAGCTGTTTTGTGAAGAAAACATTTTTAGAAGACGTAAGTGTGATGTGGATGAGAATGTTTCGCAGATATTATAACACTGAAGACTCTCCCCTGAACACGACAGCGCCCTCTAGCGGCCGAACCGCGCGCCGACGCTGAGATGAGCGATAGTCCAGTATCGATAGAGAGACTGATCACGGAACACTGATCGTCTGGTTGGAGTTTTGAGCTTCTTGTAACCGCCTTTAAGCGTCATAATGCAATATGTGACAGACTGTTCATTTAACACAGGCTCACTCAAATATCAGTTCTTAACTTTATTTAGTTATAGATTAATTATCGGGTATTTGCATAGGCGGAGTTTCACTTTTGTGCTTTGGGGGGCACCTTGGGGTATAATTTATATTATTATAAATAATAATAATAATAATAATAATTAAGGAATTGAATAATTAAAGTATTACAGGGATTTAAGAGAATAAATAAATAAGAATTGTAAAATAGGTTCTAGGTCTAATTGTAGTAGGCTAATGAAGTAATCAATTTAAACTATTTGCAAATAATATTTTATTTTAAAATGTGCACAAATTCACTCTTATTCGTATGTCTAATATATAGAAAATGCAAACGTTTTTTGCCTCGTCACATTCATTTATGAATTACATGAATCATGATCGCATTTTTTCAATTCAAAACGGCGAAATTTCATAAAAAGTTGAGTAGTTTGCATCACTACATAGTCTATTACTGTCGGTAGCTTAACATTTATATCATAAAACAGCTGTCTAAGACTTGCATCTACTTACATCTTTCCACGAACTCTCGATGCGTTGTGACAGTGACAGTAAGACCCGCCTTCTTTGATCTGATTGGCCATCTCGATCATTTTGACATTGACGAGCGCTGTTAGACCACTGAGCTAGAGCAGCCTAAAAAATTAATCAGCCTAAACATTTTACTTTTTTAAAAAAATTGTCATACTAAAAACAATCAGCTTTACTCATTCTACACTAAAAGGATAAGATAAGACAAATAAAATGAGAAAATATGAATTATATTATTTTTGATAATTTTTTTATTTTCTGTTTTCTGACACCCGGAACAAAAACAGATGCAATCAGAGCGTTTATATTAAACGTCCAATAGATGTCAGTGTCGCGCCGCAGTTTAACGCCTCGCGCGTGAAAGAGGCGCTGAAGCGGCATTAGTGCTGAATAACGGGACATGTTTTCCCCAGATACTGTCTTATCTCATGTCTGTGAATTGAAATATTTAAATGATAGTTGATATTTCAGTGAATGATTTAACCTTGTAATATCAAGTTTCACAGAAATACAATCGCAAATTGTCTTTCTTCCAAAATGTCGCACATCTGATCATATTTTTTCACTACAAACACTAATTGATAAATATGTACATCAAAACAAAGGACAAATTTTTGCTTGTTTCACTGATTTCAAGAAAGCATTCGATTCAATCTGGCATGAAGGTTTATACCTAAAACTCATTGACAGTGGAATAGGGGGGAAATTCTATGATTTGATCAAATCAATGTACACGGCCAGCCAGTGTGCTGTTAAAATTGGAAACAAAAGGACCAAATTTTCCCCCAGGGGCGTGGAGTGAGACAGGGCTGCAGTTTAAGCCCCACCCTCTTCAACATCTACATCAACCAATTGCCCAAAATATTAGAAGATGCTCCCATTCAAGGTCTCACTCTACACGACACAGACATCAAGTGTCTTCTCAACGCAGATGACCTGGTTCTCCTGTCGCCCACTAAAGAGGGGCTTCAGGACAGCCTGGATCTGCTGGAGGATTACTGTCAGTCCTGGGCCCTGACCGTCAACCTCCAAAACACTAGAGTAATGATGTTCCAGAAGCGCTCCAGATCTCAGGGACCAACACACACGTTCACACTATCACACAGAACCATTGAGACCACTAAATACACCTACCTCTGCCTCAAAATAACTCCAACTGGTAACTTTACTTTGGCTGTGAATGAACTCAAAGAGAAAGCTCAAAGGGCTTTAAAAAAGATCCATTAAAATTGACATCCCAATCCAAATTTGGCTCAAACTTTTCAAATCAGTAATTGAACCAATTGTTTTATATGGCAGTGAAGTGTGGGGTCCTTCTATAAAATTTGATTTCTTAAATTGGGAAAAACATCCGAATGAAACTCTACATTTAGATTTCTGTAAAAGAATACTCAAAGTCCAAAGAAAAACAACGGATGCAGGGCAGAATTAGGCCAATACCCTCTCCCTATAAACATCCAAAAAAGAGCCATCAAATTCTGGAAACACCTAAAAACAAGCGACCCCAACACATTCTATTACAAAGCCCTAAAACACCAAGAGCTGAACGTGACGAGGAGTCCCCTGTGTCAGCTGGTGCTGAGACTGACTGAGCTCACACACACACACACACCTGTGTCAGCTGGTGCCGAGACTGACTGAGCTCACACCCGCAGAGATCAGCTGGCCTTAGGACACACACACACTCACACACACTCAGCCCATACAAATTATAAACACAGAAAAAGACAAGTACATCACCCGTTGGACAAACACCATTCAAAACCAACACAAACTGGAATGTTATTCGGCCCTAAATCGAGAATACACCGTTGCAAAGTTCCTGAGCTCAGTGAGTGATGCGAGACTCAGGAAAACCCTGATGATGTACAGACTCAGCGAGCACAGTCTGGCCATAGAGACGGGCCGGCGCAGACAGAGCACACACACACACACACAGACCTGGCTCTCCCGTGAGGACAGACTCTGCTCGCACTGCATCCTGGGAGTGACGGAGACCGAGCTGCACTTCCTCACAGATGCACAAAATAGCAAGATATCAGAGACCACTACTACCCCAAAATTAATAAAATATTCCCCCAATTCAGCACCTGTAGCCCAACCCAAAAACTCAGTTTCATTCTTGGCGAAGAAGCCAAATGTTCAAACATCTCCTGAGGGACGACCAAACAAACGGCCAATAAACACACACTCTCTCACACCCCTTTAGATCCACACTCATGTATATAATGTATATATGTTCAGTTGTTACATGATTTCTGTATTATATTTTTATTTATTATTATAATTATTTATTTTATTATTATTATTTTATGTTATTATTATTATTACTTCTACATATGTTCAGTTGTTATAAATAATTTTCCATTTTGTTTTAATGCTTTGGCAATACAAAATGTATGTTTTTGTCATGCCAATAAAGCTTCTTGAATTTAATTAAATTGAGAGTGTGTTGTGTGTGTGTGTGTGTGTGAGAGAGAGAGAGAGAGAGAGAGAGAGAGAGAGAGAGAGAGAGAGAGAGAGAGAGACAGAGAGAGAGACAGAGAGAGAGAGAGAGAGAGAGAGAGAGAGAGAGAGTGTTGTGTGTGTGTGTGTGTGTGTGAGAGAGAGAGAGAGAGCCCCAGCCCCATCCACAAGGGTGTGTGTGTGTGTATGTGTGTAAGAGAGAGAGAGAGAGAGAGAGAGAGAGAGAGAGAGAGAGAGAGAGTGTGTTTTGTGTGTGTGTGTGTGTGTGTGTGTGTGTGAGAGAGAGAGAGAGAGAGAGAGAGAGAGAGAGTGTGTGTGTGTGTGTGTGTGTGTGTGTGAGAGAGAGCGAGAGAGAGAGAGTGTGTGTGTGTGTGTGTGTGTGTGTGTGTGTGTGTGTGTGTGTGTGTGTGTGAGAGAGAGAGCGAGAGAGAGTGTGTGTGTGTGTGTGTGTGTGTGTGTGTGTGTGTGTGTGTGTTTTAATGAGAACTTAGAACAAGAAAATACTTGATATACATTTAAGCTGATCTGACCGGAATCCCTGGCGCTCACAGAATGTGTGTTCCTTGTTTTTCAGCTACAGATTCATTCGGATTATTATCAGTCATTTAAACACGAGACGAGCCTTGATGAACTTCTGTTCTTGGTATTATTTCTTCAGTGTTAGGAGAACAGACTCAGAGCTGATGTGGGTGAGTTAGGGCTCTAGTAGTCGAGAACTAGTATTTTTTCTTTGTCATGTGATAATGACTCTGATTGGTCAGTGATTGGTCAGTTTTAGAATGACCAGAGGGGACGCGCCACAGACCCCTGGAGAAAGCATGAGAGGACACTGATATTGGCACACCTCTTACTTCGTGCCCAGAGCAAGTCTACTGTTTCTGATAGAAAGAAAAAACTGATGTTAATGACCACAGGTGACAGGCCATGCGCGCACACGAGAGAGTGCAAACTCATGCGCGCGTAACAGGAATGTAAATGGAAAAAGGGCTCAGTAAAGATGCAAAGCTCAGGATCGCATCCGTGAGGAGAAAAGACTAGCGCGTCATTCATCAGAGGCGCCAACAGACCCGAGCAAACCGAGAGCGCGCGCTGGACACCAGGGAAGTCCGTGCGTAAAAACCAGAAGCGTCGCTGCACATGAAGGGAATGACATCATATTCTGAAAGACAGTTCTCGTGAGGGGAACAGCCATGGAATCTGACGGGTCTGCTGGGTTGGCTAAAGCAGCCGCCCTAAAGTTGTCCGAAATGGGCGAAAGAACTAAACAGCTGGGCAGCGCGATGCGAGAGCCCGAGCGGCAGAGACGGGTCATTCTGGTGATCGTTTGCGTCGCGCTTCTGCTGGACAACATGCTTTATATGGTGATCGTCCCGATCATTCCCGATTATCTCTCAGATTTACAGAAAGCGCAAACGTTGCGCACCCATGCCAACTCTTCCCTGAGCAGAGCGACCCGGGAGGACCTGGACATACAGATCGGCGTGCTGTTCGCATCCAAGGCCATTCTGCAGCTCCTGGTGAACCCCTTCACGGGAACGTTCATCGACCGCGTCGGATATGACATCCCGCTGCTGATCGGACTCCTGGTCATGTTCGTTTCGACGTGTATATTTGCTTTCGCGGAGAACTACGGGATGCTGTTCTTCGCGCGCAGCTTGCAGGGGTTCGGATCCGCGTTTGCCGACACGTCTGGGATCGCGATGATCGCGGATAAATACACGGAGGAAGCAGAGAGGAGTCGCGCGCTTGGTATCGCGCTCGCCTTCATCTCGTTCGGGAGTCTCGTGGCGCCTCCGTTCGGCGGCACCCTGTATGAGTTCGCAGGTAAACGGGTCCCGTTCATAGTTCTGGCCTGCGTGTGCCTGGCAGACAGCGTTCTGGTTCTGACTGTGATCAAACCTTTTTCTAACAGGACGCGCGAGAACATGCCGGTCGGGACGCCCATTTACCGGCTCATGGTTGACCCGTACATTGCCGTGGTGGCGGGCGCTCTGACCGTCTGCAACATCCCGCTGGCGTTCCTCGAGCCCACCATCGCCAACTGGATGGAGAGCACGATGAACGCCAGCGAGTGGGAGATGGGTCTCATCTGGCTGCCCGCGTTCCTCCCTCATGTGCTGGGCGTTTATGTCACTGTCCGGTTAGCCGCCAAGTACCCGGACCTGCAGTGGTTCTACGGCGCCCTCGGTATGGTCATCATAGGGGCCAGCTCCTGCACCGTGCCCGCCTGCAAGACCTTCGGCCAGCTGATGTTTCCCCTGTGCGGCATCTGCTTCGGCATCGCTCTGGTGGACACGGCGCTGCTGCCCACGCTGGCCTTCCTGGTGGACGTGCGTCATGTGTCCGTCTACGGGAGCGTGTACGCCATCGCAGACATCTCCTACTGTGTGGCCTACGCTCTGGGACCGATAGTAGCAGGTCAGATCGTGCACAACCTGGGCTTCGTTCAGCTGAACCTTGGCATGGGCCTGGTCAATGTGCTTTACGCGCCGGCCCTGCTGCTTCTCCGCTCCGTGTGCCAGCTCAAGCCGTCCTGCTCGGAGAGGAACGTGCTCCTGGAGGAAGGGCCGACGGGACTCTATGACACCATTCAGATGGAGGAGCGCAAACTCAAGCGCAAGGGCTTGTGCGTCACGACGACTAGCGCGTTTCCCGTGGACGAGGACGGGTTCTTCGCGCGCTCCAAATCTTACTCGGAGGAGGACTCGTCCGGACCCGAGTGCACTTGACTTGAACCCTGACCCTACAGAGGCGCATCTCACATGACGCTTTTATTTGAGTGAGCCAGAGATCATATCAAACAATATTTATTCCTCGGTCACGACAGAAGTGTATCTGCTTACCTCGTCTTTATGATTTAGATAGAAAGTCTAACCTGTGGATCTGAGCTCCTGTAGTGTGTAGAAGATGTGCGTGATGATGATGTAACACAAAACCCGAATAAAAACAGTGCTCATATTTCCGTACACATGCCTTTTTATTGACTGAATCAATAAATATTACAGTGGATGAACTTTTGTAGGTTTTTTAATATCTTCAAATTCTTCAAATTCTTAACATTAAAAATCTTTTAACGACGATCTAGATATTTTGAGTCAATTCGTGTGGGTTTCATTATTGATTTGAAAATAAATATATAAATACGTGTTAACGTGGGACCAGATATTAGACTAATTTAAAGCCAATTTTTATAGTAACAACTCTGAAATAAAAATACAATTTCCCTCATATTTCCCACATGACGAGAAATACAAATTGATTCACCGTTCATCATCGAACAAACAAGCTGTTTATTAATCAGCATTTACTCTAGTGTGTGTTGTTAATGAATATAGCTAAACAAAATCAGAAAGTGTAGCTACATAGATATAATTACATTACATAAAATATTTTGTCAAATAAAACCTAAATTGGATGAAGGCGGGACCGAGCGAGGGGTGAAGCCCCGAATCCTTCAGGGTTGAGCTTAACAGTGCTGTCAGAATATCATTTTCGATACACATCTCTACTAAAATATGTTAATATGCTTTCCTGCAGTCTCACCGGCACCGGCAGCCACGCCTCCTGTCAATCACTCCCTGTCAATCACTCTCTCTCTCTCTCTCTCTCGGTCCGGTTGAAGGGTTTTTGTTATGATAGAGTATTACTCAACTTTAGCACATTTGTGCTAAACATTCGTTCGGTGTTTCCCATTAATGACCCTGTGCCGCCACTGCTTCATAATGAAATGTAAAACGCCTAACATAAAGATCTTTAACGTTTTATTTTGCCGACGAACTAAAATCTGAACCGTGATTTTGTGCATTTATAAACCAGCAGAAGACAGTGATTTAATGAAGCATATAGACAGTGTTAGTGCTAGAGTGAGTTAAAGTGAAGCGATCCGCTGCTGATCTGGTGTCAGTTTTAGGGTTTATCTCTTGCAAGTGAAGAAATTAGGACAAAAGTATTGTAATTTCCCTATAATGCAGTGTAAAGTAAAATATACTTATGAATATACTCATTTTCATTTATTTTACAGTACATTTGTTTTACAATAGGCTATATGGATATCACTGTCATAGGAATAATTATATAAATCATCATTATATTATTATATTATTGTAATAATTGTTTGGCATCCTAAAACACCAGTGTCAGTGCAATGCAGACTGAGACTCTATATCACAACTAAAAAGATGTGTGAGTCCTCTTTAATGCCCAGGAACAAGTCAACGCTTTTTCTTCGTTCATTTCGCGCATGGGCTGAAACTCTTCATTTTGAGCTCTCAAAGAGCACCAGATTGATGCATTTAACTTTAAAATGTACAACATTTCCTTACGGGGGCATGCCATGGGACAGAGCTCCATCCAACAGTTTTACAAAATCCTGTGGGGAAACACTGGTCATTTTATCAACTTTACTCCAGCATAGGACAAGTTCCTTTTAAGTCAGTGAATCTGTTAACGCCAAATGAAAATGGACAAACTGCATTTTGGCAAAGCCCCTATTGTGTACCATGTCTGGCTCCGCCCCTGGACGAGAAGAGGCACTTCTGGAAACACCTGGAGGAGCATCAGTGTGTGTGTGGGGCGCGGTCCCGGAGTTACGGACACGCGGAGTCACGGACACTGTCCGCGCGCGACCGACCGGAGACACTGATGGAGCAGGTGAGCGGATCTCTGTTCATTCTGCAGAACTTCTGTAGAAAACTTTATAAAGGAAGGATTTGTTTTTGAATTAGTGTATTTGGGCATAGTACTTTTGCACTTCTGTCATGTACACCTGATTTAAGCTGCCATTGCTTATTCTGGGAATGTGAGGTGTTTAATGAGCACAGAAAGCGGGGAAGTGTTGCATGTTTACCTGTCCGATCGGTCCTTACATCGCGACTATAAAGAGCCGAAAACATGTGCCTCTATTTTCATAGTTTAGTCAAATTATCCTACGCCTCAGTTCTATAATCAATTAAACTAAATTAAACAGATATTGAGTAAAACACTCTAATTACTCTCACTTCCGATGAACTTTATGAAAGCGTTCAGGTCCATCCATCACACAAAACAATCGTTGAAATCTGTCATAGAAATGTGTCTAAATATTATCTGATAGACAAAGTGACAATCTTCATGGGGTGATGCATTTGGTTATTCCTAAAACAGTTGTAATGTAATGATGTCTGTGGCTGAATGACCGTGTTTCGGGGTGATTGACAGGTCGATTATGGGAAGCCGTTATATATAGTCGAGAAAACCAATACAAACCAATATATACTTGAGGAAACCGATGTATCTAAACCATTATATAGTCGAGGAAACCAATATATACTTGAGGAAACCGATGTATCTAAACCATTATATAGTCAAGGAAACCAATATATACTTGAGGAAACCGATGTATCTAAACCATTATATAGTCGAGGAAACCAATATATACTTGAGGAAACCAATGTATCTAAACCATTATATAGTCAAGGAAACCAATATATACTTGAGGAAACCGATGTATCTAAACCATTATATAGTCAAGGAAACCAATATATACTTGAGGAAACCGATGTATCTAAACCATTATATAGTCAAGGAAACCAATATATACTTGAGGAAACCGATGTATCTAAACCATTATATAGTCAAGGAAACCAATATATACTTGAGGAAACCGATGTATCTAAACCATTATATAGTCAAGGAAACCAATATATACTTGAGGAAACCAATGTATCTAAACCATTATATAGTCAAGGAAACCAATATATACTTGAGGAAACCGATGTATCTAAACCATTATATAGTCGAGGAAACCAATATATACTTGAGGAAACCGATGTATCTAAACCATTATATAGTCGAGGAAACCAATATATACTTGAGGAAACCGATGTATCTAAACCATTATATAGTCAAGGAAACCAATATATACTTGAGGAAACCGATGTATCTAAACCATTATATAGTCAAGGAAACCAATATATACTTGAGGAAACCGATGTATCTAAACCATTATATACTCAAGGAAACCAATATATACTTGAGGAAACCAATGTATCTAAACCATTATATAGTCAAGGAAACCAATATATACTTGAGGAAACCGATATATCTAAACCAATATATAGTTGAACAAACCAGTGTATACCTGAGCCAACCAATGTATCTAAACCAGTATATACTTGATGAAAACAATATATATACTAACCAATATATTCTTGAGAAAACCAATGTATCTAAACCAATATATAGTTGAGCAAAACCATTGCATATTTGAGGAGCCCAATGTTTACTTAAACAAACCAGCGTATAAAGGAGCAAACCCATGTACACATGATCAGACCAATGTATCTAAACCAATATATGTCTGGTTATACCAATGTATTATAAACCAATGCGTTTGTCATTAAACTATACATTCCAGTATACATAAACCAGTAAACCAATCCATATTCACACAATACACATGTATTATTTCCTGAATGGCTTCCTATAATCAGCATTCTCCCCTTAAACTGATCGGGCAGACCAAACCATAAGTCGTAGAGACTGTAAACGTTGAGGTTTAGTAGTATTCACACCGCCTACAACATCACCAAGGCTCGCCCCGATCGGCCTGACCGGGGCGCTACAGCGGTCAAAAGTATGAAATGGCTCATAACTCCTAAACCATCGTTGGAATCCTTGGCGACTGGCTCAGCGGATCCGTTCTGGTGAAATTTTAGAGTATTTTGGAGTTTTTTCAAAACCTACTTTTGCGAACTAGTCTTTTCGAACTAGTTGCAAACTTTTTGGCCCAATCGAAACCAAACCAGTGCAGCAAGATTCTCTGGAGTCTGATTGTCAATAGTTATCAAAAAGAAAGTTCGAAGTTCGTTCAAAGTGGGAGGAGCCACTTTTACTAAATTGGCTATAACTCGTGAACGGAATGAGATATTTTCACCAAACTCAGCACACGTGTGTACTCGTTCTGTGGTTGCGTGAAAAAGGACGTGGCGACCGGCCACTTGGTGGCACTATAACAGGAAAAAACATGAAAATGGCTATAACTACTTCACTGTTAGTCCGATTGACTTGGCATGCAGTGTCTTTGTCGAGGTGCCATGATTGTCTATGCAGACATTGGCGTATCTCAAAAAACATTTCCATCATCGGCCAATGAAGTTTGAGCAGCTATCAGACAAGGTTAAGGGAGGCCGATCGGTATGAAACTGGCTGGGCCCGTTTGACTCATGGCCCTAGAGGCCTGTAAGAATTTTGAAAAAAATCGGCCACTAGGTGTTGCTAATGAGTTTTATGCCTCTGTAATTACGTGGTGTTTCACACATACACGCAACATTATCATTTGATAGATCTCCTCATACTGAACAACTTTGCCTCAAGAACCACTGCGGTCAAGCAAATCCTTCATTAAATGTTCGTGATTATGTAAAAAACATACTTTTGTGAACTAGTCCTAGGTTTTTTGCTCAATCTGAATAAAACCACTGCAGTACAATTCTCTGGACTCTCTAGATCAATAATTAAAAAAAAAAAAAGAATTTTACCCTTTGGCTGTGTGTCCACCAAAGCGTTTTTCCACGCGGCTGGCTGGCGTATCCAATTGTTTTCAATGGGAGCGCTGCGTTTTAGAACGGCATGAGTGTAACGAGGCGCTCTATTTCACGCTCGCGCTCGGCATTTTTTACTGGTCGCCGAGAGTTGAAGAATGTTCAACTTTGAGTAAAACGCATCACTATCACTTTTTACCCAGCCGTCCAATCACAGTGGAGGAGGGGCGGGACAAATACAACACCGACCAACCGCCACATTCTGCTTGTACAATGTCAACAGATGACAACAACAAGTATAATAACGGAACAAAATAATTTAAAACAAGAGCCAGAGCAAATACTTCAGCATTTTTATATAGAATCAATACCCGAAATACAGACATCTGTGAAATGAGATAGGCCTTAAAACGCTTGAACCCCGATAAATGCTGCTTGCAGCTAAAATTATTATTATTATTATTATTGCTGTTTGTTGTTGTTAACAAGAAAAAAAGACAAATGAAGCACTCTTTCCCTACAGCTGTGCTGAGTCTTGATATAATCCTGACCTGTTTCCAGCTGTTCTTCCGTTCTTCCGCTTCTCCGCTCTTCCGCTCTTCTGTTCTTACGTTCTTCCGCTTTTATGTTCTTCTGTTCATAGAGAAAAGCCAGGATTTGTGGAAGGGTCTGAAACACGAATCATAGAGACTCATGGGTTTCATATCACTGATTCCTTCTGATTCAAAACAACATTTTCATACTAGAGTTATCAGACCCAATAGCTAATGTTAATGTTTTTTTCTGTGTTTGTGTCCTATTTCTGACAGGTTGAATGTACAAATGATTAGCTACAAAATGTATATTTTCTAGTACTAGTTTAAATCAGGTAAATCTAAAGCAAGAAAACCTCAAATGCTATCATTAATAAATCTGAATAATACT
>CM077187.1:38599091-38629091 GCA_039654105.1 Coreius guichenoti | reverse complement strand
AAGCAGCAAAGACATTAATTAATTAAGTTAGATTAAATGCATAAAGTACATTTGTGTTATTTAACATATTTAATTGCAGGTTTGGGTAATATTCTGAGTTTGTATGTCACTGTTTTTATTAATTTTGATGAGTACTGAATCTGTTTGAGTAAATGTCTGCTAGAACTATTAACCCATCATATTCACACACGACACCTCTGATTCATGAGGACAGGAGACGCCTCAGTCGATACACAGGAAAACAAAGTAACTTGAGTTACTTATTTGAAAAAGTAACTCAGATATTTTGATGTAAAAGTAATGTGTAATCTGATTACGTGACTGGCGTTTCCCTCGCCTCAGGCCGTCGCAGGGATGGGGACGGACAATCACTTACTAGGACTCCGAGAAACAGCCAAACAGATGAAGATGGAGACGCCAGACATTTTCTCTGATGAAACGTATCGCATCTGTAACCACTTCATCCTGTCGACCAGTCAGGTAAGAGCAGCACAACTCAACCCCACTTTAGTGTTGACCGTGACTGAAACAGTCCTTGTCCTCTAACAGCGCCGCACGAACAAAACATATCTGATGTGAGAATGAGCCACTGACCAATCAGAATCAAGCATTTCAGGTCATTTATCACAGCGCTGGTTTGCTCTTCACCCATTGTATCATTCCACATTATTTTAGAATATTTTAGAAATATTCCCCATTATATAGAATTATTTAGAAGTCACTTCTGCAAATGTAACTACAGTTGAGTAGCAGAGATTTCTGGGGGCCTGAGAAATATAAATATATATATATATATATATATGCATGCCTGCTGTATGTTTGTCCCTCCAGGTTCCCACGACGGAGATGTTTTGTTGCTACGGTCCAGTGGTTCCCAACGGTTACGGCGTGTGCTACAACCCACAGGCCGACCGCATTCTGTTCTGTGTGTCCAGTTTCAGAGAGAGTAAAGAAACCTGTTCAGGGCGGTTCGTGCGGGCGCTGGACACGGGACTGCAGGACATGATGAAGCTGTGTGCGAAACACACCGGACACAAATAACACCGTCAGTGGAAGAACAACACCCGTCCAGTCAGCTTCATCTCTACAGCGCTTCACACAGTACACATTCAGATTTCACACAGTACACATTCAGTGATAAACAGGAACATATCGATGCAAACAGAGCTCAGTCCTGCTGTAGCTCAGAGACAGCCGTCAGACTGAAGCAGTGCAGAAAGGCTTCGCTTGATGATATGATGATATAATGTGAATGATATTCCTCACATGCAACTAGAGCTCAGTTTAGAGACATTTATGTTGGAAATGTCATTTTTCACATTCAGGTTGGATGAAGTTTTACTGAAATAATACTTCATGTCTTTAAGCAGACACAAACGTTTGGTATGATTGAAGGAAACGCGGATGAAAAAACATTTTAGAGGAATTACTGTCTGTGGACATTAGATTTTAAGATTACACTTTATTTAATGTCCGTGTTACAGTGTAATTATACATTAACTCCTGAGAGATAGTAATTAACTACATGTAGGGTTTGGTTTAGGGTCAGTTGCATGTAATGCCTAATTTAAAGTTATTTATTATAGTCAATACATGTAATGCCTAACAAGGACACTAAAATAAAGTGTTACCGATTTTAATTTATTATATTTATTATGCTATAATAAAATAGCTATTCATAGCAACAATAACCAGTACTGTAAATCTATCTATCTATCTATCTATAATGATATTAGCATGTTAACATTTACATAGCTTTTAAAATAGTTAAAAACTAAAGTATGTATAAGTTTACTGGTAGTCTGTAAAAGCCGACGTTATGAGGAGTAACGCTGCTAATATCACTACGACTAGTCAAACACACACATGCTGTAAAATACACTTCATGTACTGCAAGAAATTATGCATTTAAAGAACTTAAACATTAATCTCAAAGATAACTGCATATGAATGTGAAGATCCAGTGTGTGTTTATTACTGTATGTGGATGTACTGTCTATGTATTTTGTGCTCAAACATCATAAACAAAGTTTATATACATTATATATATTTAAATGTGCAATAAATTCAGATAAAGTTCGATATGTTAAACGCTGTGAGGTAGATTATAAATATTTGCACATGAAACATATGAAATATTAGAGACGTATGCACTAATAGCCCTCATCAATATGAACATGCATCTGTTCCTGTAAATGTTTCTGTCCTGGTTCTTGTTTGTCTTGTTTGTTATTTATGGTATTTATTGATGTCTGATGGATTCATTCATGACTATTTGTCAGCAGAATAAAAATGCACATAAAATCTAAGTTCTTGTAAGTTCTATGGATTTTACTCATGTATAATGTTTGTCACTGTATTTTACTGTATTATTGTGCATTAATAACTGATTCAGAACCCAGTCCTATGAATAAATAAAAATAATTAAATTAATAAACCAGATTTCATTGCATAACTGATAAAGGTCTGAAGTGTCATTAGATAATAACTGACGCTCACTTTCAGAGAGAAACTTCTAGAACATCACTGCTGATACACACACACACACACACACACTCACACTCACACACTCTCACACACACTCCCTCACACACACACACACACTCTCACTCTCACTCACACACACACACACTCTCACTCCCACTCACTCTCACACAAGTCAAATCAAATCACCTTGATTTATATAGCGCTTTTTACAATGCCGATTGTTTCAAAGCAGCTTCACAGTGGTAACAGGAAAATGATGCAACAGAATTTGATTCGGCTGTACAGCCGCTCTGGAGAAAACAGTGATGTCATATAGTGTCAATACGGGCCGATCGGTAATATAGTTGAATATTTAGTGTCCCCAACTGAGCAAGCCAAAAGCCAAAGGCGACGGTGGCAAGGAACCAAAACTCCTTCAGGGCCAGAATGGAGAAAAAAACCTTGGGAGAAACCAGGCTCAGTCGGGGTGCCAGTTCTCCTCTGGCCGACGAACAAATAGTGTATGATTATGATTCTGGCAACATTACAGGTCAGAAGTCATATTAGATCAATAGATATTCGTAGGATTATTAGAAAGATTGGAGTCGTCACGCCGGGGACGGGTTTAATGAGGATGTCGTGTCGATGCGGCATTTACAGGGGGGAGTTTAATTGACACGGTCTCTACAGACACTTCAGGGATATGGTCGTCATGTCCAGGCTAAGGTCCACCATCTGGTCCGGATCCGGCCGACTGCAGTAAACCTCGGGATAAACAGAGAGACTAACATTAGCGTAGATGCCATTCTTCTTATGATGTAACGAGTACATCAGGTGTTATGGGAAGTGTTCCCGGTTCCGGCTGACCTAGTTAATGCAGCCTAAAACAATCATTTAACTGATTTGAATAATAGAAATTAAAAATGTTTTATGTGTATGCCATAGTAAAGAGATGTGTTTTTAGTCTAGATTTAAACTGACAGAGTGTGTCTGCTTCCCGAACAATGCTAGGAAGACTGTTCCAGAGTTTAGGTGCTAAATAGGAAAAGGATCGACCGCCTGCAGTTGATTTTGATATTCTAGGTATTATCAACTGGCCAGAGTTTTGAGACCGCAATAGACGTGATGGAGTATAATGCGTTAAGAGCTCGCTCAAGTACTGGGGAGCTGAACCATTTAGTGCTTTGTAAGTAATCAGCAAGATTTTAAAATGTATACGATGTTTAATGCAGTGTTGACAGAACCGGGCTAATATGGTCATACTTCCTGGTTCTAGTAAGAACTCGAGTTGCTGCGTTTTGGACCAGCTGCAGTTTATTTATTAAGCGAGCAGGGCAGCCACCCAGTAGAGCATTACAATAATCTAGCCTTGAGGTCATGAACGCATGAACTAACTGTTCAGCATTTTGCATTGAAAGCATGTGCTGTAATTTAGATATATTTTTAAGATGGTAGAATGCAGTTTTACAGATGCTAGAAGCGTGGCTTTCAAATGAGAGATTGGTATCAAAGAGCACACCCAGGTTCCTAACTGACGACGAGGACTTGACAGAGCAGCCATCGAGTGTTAGACAGTATTCTAGGTTACTACTTGTGGAGTTTTTTTGTCCAGTGATTAAAAATTCAGTTTTTTCTGAATTAAGTTGCAGGAAATTACTAGTCATCCAATTATTTTATATCAGCTATGCATTCCGTTAATCTTGTGAATTGGTAAGTTTCGTCAGGGCATGAAGAAATATAGAGTTGAGTATCGTCAGCATAACAATGAAAACTAACGCCATGCTTCCTAATAATATCTCCCAGTGGTAGCATGTACAGGGTGAAAAGCAACGGTCCTAGCACTGAGCCCTGTGGTACTCCATACTGAACTTGTGTTCGGTGTGACATCTCTTCATTTACTGCTACAAACTGATAACGGTCAGATAAATATGATTTAAACCATGCCAATGCAATTCCACTAATGCTAAGATAATTTTCAAGTCTATTCAAAAGAATGTTGTGGTCGATAGTATCGAATGCAGCGCTAAGATCGAGTAACACTAACAGAGAGATACAACCACGATCAGATGATAAGAGCAAATCATTTGTAACTCTAATGAGAGCAGTCTCAGTACTATGATACGGTCTAAATCCTGACTGGAAATCCTCACAGATACCATTTCTTTCTAAAAAGGAGCATAGTTGTGAAGACACTGCCTTTTCTAGTATTTTTGACAGAAAGGGTAGATTTGAGATTGGCCTGTAATTGACTAATTCTGTAGGATCAAGTTGCTGTTTTTTAATAAGTGGTTTAATAATAGCCAACTTAAAAGTTTTCGGTACATATCCTAATGACAAGGATGAATGATATTAAGAAGAGGATCTATGACCTGTGGAAGCATCTCTTTTAGTAGTTTACGTCGGCATACATGTTGTTGATTTAGATGATTTAACGAGTTTAGCCAATTCTTCTCCTATAGCAGTGAATGAGTGTCATTTTTCCTCAGTGACACTACAATGCACTGTCTGATGTGATACTGTAGTAGACGGCTGCATGGTTATAATTTTTTTCCTAATATTATCAATCTTACAAGTAAAGAAGTTCATAAAGTCATTACTGCTGTGCTGTTTACAAACATCAGAAGTTGAATCTTTATCTTTGGTTAATTTAGCCACTGTATCGAATAAATACCTAGGGTTGTGTTTGTTTTCTTCTAAGAGAGTCGAGAAATAAGCAGATCTAGCAGTTTTTAGGGCCTTTCTGTATGCAATCATGCTCTCTTTCCACGAAATGCGGAAAAACTTGCGTTTTGTTTTCTTCCAGCCGCGCTCCATTTTTCTGGCTGCTGTTTTAAGGGCCCGGGTGTGCTCGTTGTACCACGGACTATTTTCTTTAATCTTCTTTAAGCGCCGGGGAGCAACTGTGTCTAAAGTGCTGGAAAAGAGAGAGTCAATAGTTTCTGTTGCAACATTGAGTTCCTCTAGGCTATCTGGGATGCTGAGGAGATGAAACTGATGAGGAAGATTATTTACAAAGCAATCTTTAGTCGCAGCAGTGATAGTCCTGCCATATTTGAAGCGAGGGGACGGCTTTGCAGCCTTTGCTAAATTAAGTGTACATGATACTAGGCAATGATCTGAGATGTCATCGCTCTGCTGCAGAATTTCAATGGTATCAACATTTATTCCATGTGACAGTATTAGGTCTAAAGTATGATTACGGCGATGAGTGGGTCCTGATACGTGTAGCCTTACTCCAATAGAGTTTAGAATGTCTCTAAATGCCAATCCCAATGCGTCTTTTTCATTGTCTACATGGATATTAAAATCACCAACAATTAGGACTTTATCTGCAGCCAGTACTAACTCTGATAGAAAATCTAATTTTCAAGCAAGCAAATTCTCTGGTAAAGTCTGTATGGTGCCCTGGTGGCCTGTATACAGTAGCCAACACAAATGTCAAACGGGATTTATCAATTTCACTACATAACGTTACATAAAGCACCAAAACTTCAAAGGAATTATATTTGAAACTAGACTTCTGAGTAATACTGAAGATATTATTATAAATTACAGCAACTCCTCCCCCTTTACCTTTCAGACGCGGCTCGTGTTTCACACACACACACACACACACACACACACACACACACTCACACACACACACACTCACACACACGTCAAGTCAAGTCACCTTTATTTATATAGTGCTTTTTACAATGCCAATTGTTTCAAAGCAGCTTCACAGTGGTAACAGGAAAATAATGCAACAGAATTTGATTCGGCTGTACAGCCGCTCTGGAGAAAACAGTGATGTCATCAGCTCAGTTCAATTATCATATAGTGTCAATGCGGGCAGATCAGTAATATAGTTGAATATTTAGTTTAAAATTTTAGTGTCCCCAACTGAGCAAGCCAAGCCAAAGGCGACGGTGGCAAGGAACCAAAACTCCATCAGGTGGCATAATGGAGAAAAATAAACCTTGGGAGAAACCAGGCTCAGTCAGGGTGCCAGCTCTCCTCTGGCCATCATGCCGTGTCGGTGAGGCAACACACACACACACACACTCACACACTCTCACACACACACACACACACACACACACACACACACACACACACACTCTCACACTCACACACACACACACACACACACACACACACTCTCACTCACTCACTCACTCACTCACTCACACTCACCTCTCACACTCACACACTCACACACTCTCACTCACACACTCACACACACACTCTCACACTCTCTCACTCTCACACTCACACTCTCACATACACACTCACACACTCTCACACTCACACACTCTCACTCACACACACACACTCACACACTCTCACATACACACTCACACACACACACACACACACACTCTCACTCACTCACTCACTCACACTCACCTCTCACACTCACACACTCACACACTCTCACTCACACACACACTCTCACACTCACACACACACTCTCACACACACACACACACACACTCTCTCACTCTCACACTCACACTCACACTCTCTCACACACTCTCACTCACACACACTCACACACACACACACACACACACTCTCACATACACACTCACACACACACACACACACTCTCACTCACACACACACACACACTCACACTCTCACATACACACTCACACACACACTCACACACTCTCACATACACACTCACACACTCTCACTCACACACACACACTCACACACTCTCACATACACACTCACACACACATTCTCACATACACACCCACACACTGAAGACATTAGTAGAAATGAATAAATTTGTGATAATCCAAGTGTTGATTATTACACAGCTGTCACTCTGAAAATGAAGCAGAATTTTGCGCATGAACATCTAGCTCAGTTTCACGTCTAAGCGTGTTTTATGTCGTATGAACCCGGTATCTTGTACACGCGATGCTGTTTCCAGACGGACGGGTGAACCGCGTCAGCCAATCAGATTGCAGCTGGTGATTTCAACAAGTGTCTTTTATTCAGTATCTGGGTGACACAAACCGGTTTAAACTTTAATCCACTGATGAAACACATCAACATATTTTCCTCATATTCACTCCTAAAAATAAAGGTTAAAAGGGGTTTTTGCAGTGATGCCGTAGAAGAACCAGTTCTCGTTTCTCCTTTTGATGATCAGTTCATAAAAGAACCTTTTTTTCTTAGTGTGAAGAACATTTTAATAATCTAAAGAAACTTTTGTGCGACGGAAAGCTTCAGTGGATGTTAGAGGCTCTTCTGGAACCATCGATGTCAGTGAAGAAGCTTTATTTTAGGAGTTATTTTAGGAGGTTAGGCTGTGAAATGAAGCCATTCCTCTCGTGGAATCAGTTTTCAGCTCCTGACATTTCAAAAGATAAAATGTTTCTGAATGCGACAGCATTGTTCCCTCGTTCTTAAAATCTTTCAATTAAAGTGAAGAGCAGAAAAATGTTTTTATTATAAAGTGCTTCTCATAATGACCGCACTGGCATTTCTGAGGAAGATGTCAGTACCCGTCTTCCTCTCGCACACGGTTTTAAGAGTCTAATTGGCCGAGGAAGAGAGACGCGTTTGCTAATGATACTGAAAACATGGCAGTGAGAAGGACTCGTCCTGCACCGCTCCGTCATCCACCCTAATGAAGCTCCGGCTCCAAACTTTAGTTTAAACCGGCCGAACTGTCCACCCGTTTACTCAAACCTATAGAGCAGTGGGACAAAAATCCATCAATCCATTTCATCTCCTTAAATGAAGTGATCAGAATGAAGGGAGAGATGATGGAGACGAACAGACACGGGCACATCAGAACAACAGACCTCAAACCCTAAGCTTAATTTGAACTCGATCAGGGGCGGCGCATTCGCTGAACTCTTCAGGCCGCTGTAGAAGACAAACGGTTTAGAAGAGGCTGCCCACTGTTGATATACGTGATCACATGTGCCATTCATCATAGTAAAATCTGACCCATTAAATCAATGTTGAGCTGCTTCTGTTCAAGGCTGTTGGAGTTAAAGGTCAGCCGTGTTTTCATTCGGCTGTCTCCGACTTTATATCAACCCTAATGTGACAGCCGGCTCACTAAAACAGCCTGCGGTTCAACTTCAGTCTCTATCCACTGCAGTGAGGGTTAATACAGTAAAGAGAACCTCACATCTTCTACCATTCAGACGAATCTACACATTCTGCGGTGCATGAACAGATGCAGACTGGAGGCAGAAAGCAGGATATCTGGTGATTTTTAGATCAATAAGCAATTTAGTTTGATCCAGAAAAGGTTTCCAGTGCTGCAGGCCTGATTTATGACAAACACACGCTGTGGCTCCGACGAGTCTCACCGGATCGCCACACCTTCAGATGTTCTGTAGATGTTCTGATGATGTTCCGATGATGTTCCGATGATGTTCTGTAGATGTTCTGCAGATGTTCTGATGATGTTCCGATGATGTTCTGTAGATGTTCTGATGATGTTCTGCAGATGTTCTGATGATGTTCTGCAGATGTTCTGCAGATGTTCTGATGATGTTCTGATGATGTTCTGCAGATGTTCTGATGATGTTCTGCAGATGTTCTGATGATGTTCTGATGATGTTCTGTAAATGTTCCGATGATGTTCTGTAGATGTTCTGATGATGTTCTGCAGATGTTCTGATGATGTTCTGCAGATGTTCTGATGATGTTCTGTAGATGTTCTGCAGATGTTCCGATGATGTTCCGATGATGTTCTGCAGATGTTCTGATGATGATCTGTAAATGTTCTGATGATGTTCTGCAGATGTTCTGATGATGTTCTGATGATGTTCTGCAGATGTTTTGCAGATGTTCCGATGATGTTCTGATGATGTTCTGCAGATGTTCCGATGATGTTCTGATGATGTTCCGATGATGTTCTGATGATGTTCTGCAGATGTTCCGATGATGTTCTGTAGATGTTCTGCAGATGTTCCGATGATATTCTGCAGATGTTCTGATGATGTTCTGTAGATGTTCTGCAGATGTTCCGATGATGTTCTGCAGATGTTCTGATGATGTTCTGCAGATGTTCTGCAGATGTTCCGATGATGTTCTCTAAATGTTCTGATGATGTTCTGCAGATGTTCTGATGATGTTCTGTAAATGTTCTGATGATGTTCTGCAGATGTTCTGATGATGTTCTGCAGATGTTCTTATGATGTTCTGCAGATGTTCTACAGATGTTCTACAGATGCTCTGATGATGTTCTGCAGATGTTCTGATGATGTTCTGCAGATGTTCTGATGATGTTCTGCAGATGTTCTGATGATGTTCTGATGATGTTCTGATGATGTTCTGATGCTCTCGCTGATTCTGACGAGTTCTTTAATAAAAAGTAGCAGATATACTGTACATTTAAAGGAATATTCCAGGCTCCGAGCCAAAGCCTGGGTTACAGTGACACACTTACAATGGAAACAAACAATCTGTCAACAATATAGCCACAAAATAAATTGAGAAAAAAAACACTTACTGACCTTTTCTGTGCAAAGTTATATCCAGTTTCACATGATGAGAAGAGCATTACAGCTCAAATAATGCAGATCATTAACAGAATGAAGTGAGATGAAATCAGCTCTCAGAGTCTTCTGGTGTGTCGGATACAGTCACGTTCAGAAAATCATGTTAATGTTTACAATATCTTCATATGTTCATGTCACAGGTTAGAGCTGTATGATAGTATTTTGTATTTTGGTTGAAAATGGTGTTGTGTAAAAGCTGATTTATACTTCTGCGTCGGACCTGCGCCGTAGCCCCTACGCCGTGGTATAGTATAAATTGTATAAGTAGTATATATTGGGCTTAAGTGGCCCCAAAGTAAATAACTAATGATTATTTACTACGGAGGTGAATCAATCAAAAACTTACTTTAGCTGGACAATAACTTTTTTTTTAGAGCTGATGTACAGCCAAAACAATCTCTCTTCCATTAATTTCCTGTTATCACTGTAAAGCTGCTTTGAAACAATCTATATTGTGAAAGCGCTGTATAAATGAAGGTGACTTGACTAGTATTTGAGTATTTGACAGCGTTCAGAAGATTAATTGTTATTAACAGAACTGAACCTTATGAAAATCACAGGCTTCAGAGTTTCTTTAGGAATGGAATCGGTTCTGTTTCCCAACCCAAGTGAGAGAGATCGTCTCTGCACAGCGAAATGGGACTAAAGAGGGACATTTGATATTATATATGTGTATTATACACTATATTGCCAAAAGTTATGGGACGCCTGCCTTTACATGCAGATGAACTTTAATGACATCCCATTCTTAATCCGTAGGGTTTAATATGGAGTTGGCCCACCCTTTGCAGCTATAACAGCTTCAGCTCTTCTGGGAAGGCTTTCCACAAGGTTTAGGAGTGTGTTTATGGGAATTTTTGACCATTCTTCTAGAAGCGCATTTGTGAGGTCAGGCACTGATGTTGGACGAGAAGGCCTGGCTCGCAGTCTCCGCTCTAATTCATCCCAAAGGTGTTCTATCGGGTTGAGGTCAGGACTCTGTGCAGGCCAGTCAAGTTCCTCCACACCAAACTCGCTCATCCATGTCTTTATGGACCTTGCTTTGTGCACTGGTGCGCAGTCATGTTGGAGCAGGAAGGGGCCGTCCCCAAACTGTTCCCATGAAGTTGGGAGCATGAAAAATTTTCCAAAATGTCTTGGTATGCTGAAGCATTAAGAGTTCCTTTCACTGGAACTAAGGGGCCAAGCCCAACCCCTGAAAAACAACCCCATCCCATAATCCCCCCTCCACCAAACTTTACACTTGGCACAATGCAGTCAGGCAAGTCCCGTTCTCCTGGCAACCGCCAAACCCAGACTCATCCATGGGATTGCCAGACAGAGAAACGTGATTGGTCACTCCAGAGTCCAGTGGTCACTGCTCTAGAGTCCAGTGGCGGCGTACTTTACCCCACGCTTTGCATTGCACTTGGTGATGTAAGGCTTGGATGAGCTGCTCGGCCATGGAAACCCATTCCATGAAGCTCTCTACACACTGTTCTTGAGCTCATCTGAAGGCCACAGAAGTTTGGAGGTCTGTAGCTGTTGACTCTGCAGAAAGTTGGCGACTTCTGTGCACTGTGACCCTCAGCATGCGCTGACCCCGCTCTGTGATTTTACGTGGCCTATCACTTCGTGGCTGAGTTGCTGTTGTTCCCAGTTGCTTCCTCTTTGTTATAATCCCACTAACAGTTGAGCGTGGAATATTTAGTAGTGAGGAAATGTCAGGAATGGACTTATTGCACAGGTGGCAACCTATCACGGTACCACGCTTGAGTTCACTGAGCTCCTGAGAGCGACCCATTCTTTCACAAATGTTTGTAGAAGCGTCTGCATGCCTAGTGCTTGATTTATACACCTGTGGCCATGAAGTGATTGAACACCTGAACTCAGTGATTTGGAGGGGCGTCCCAATATTTTGGCAATATGGTGTATATTGCAGGTATATATTGCATTATACACTCACCTAAAGGATTATTAGGAACACCATACTAATACTGTGTTTGACCCCCTTTCGCCTTCAGAACTGCCTTAATTCTACGTGGCATTGATTCAACAAGGTGCTGAAAGCATTCTTTAGAAATGTTGGCCCATATTGATAGGACAGCATCTTGCAGTTGATGGAGATTTGTGGGATGCACATCCAGGGCACGAAGCTCCCGTTCCACCACATCCCAAAGATGCTCTATTGGGTTGAGATCTGGTGACTGTGGGGGCCATTTTAGTACAGTGAACTCATTGTCATGTTCAAGAAACCAATTTGAAATGATTCGAGCTTTGTGACATGGTGCATTATCCTGCTGGAAGTAGCCATCAGAGGATGGGTACATGGTGGTCATAAAGGGATGGACATGGTCAGAAACAATGCTCAGGTAGGACGATGCCCAATTGGCACTAAGGGGCCTAAAGTGTGCCAAGAAAACATCCCCCACACCATTACACCACCACCACCAGCCTGCACAGTGGTAACAAGGCATGATGGATCCATGTTCTCATTCTGTTTACGCCAAATTCTGACTCTACCATCTGAATGTCTCAACAGAAATCGAGACTCATCAGACCAGGCAACATTTTTCCAGTCTTCAACTGTCCAATTTTGGTGAGCTCGTGCAAATTGTAGCCTCTTTTTCCTATTTGTAGTGGAGATGAGTGGTACCCGGTGGGGTCTTCTGCTGTTGTAGCCCATCCGCCTCATGGTTGTGCGTGTTGTGGCTTCACAAATGCTTTGCTGCATACCTCGGTTGTAACGAGTGGTTATTACAGTCAAAGTTGCTTATCTATCAGCTTGAATGAGTCGGCCCATTCTCCTCTGACCTCTAGCATCAACAAGGCATTTTCGCCCACAGGACTGCCGCATACTGGATGTTTTTCCCTTTTCACACCATTCTTTGTAAACTCTAGAAATGGTTGTGCGTGAAAATCCCAGTAACTGAGCAGATTGTGAAATACTCAGACCGGCCCGTCTGGCACCAACAACCATGCCACGCTCAAAATTGCTTAAATCACCTTTCTTTCCCATTCTGACATTCAGTTTGGAGTTCAGGAGATTGTCTTGACCAGGACCACACCCCTAAATGCATTGAAGCAACTGCCATGTGATTGGTTGATTAGATAATTGCATTAATGAGAAATTGAACAGGTGTTCCTAATAATCCTTTAGGTGAGTGTATATTGTTTGCACCAGGGCTCCCCGAGATTCTACTTTTTATTTTCTCCATAGAAAATGTCAATAAAAGTGACTAACTCTAACAGATTTCCCTTGGAGTCACAGAGGAAAGTGTTTCTCTGTCTCCAAACCAACTCACGGATGTCACGGATGTGTTCAACTCGAGGAATCGAAGCGGTTTTATGCGGTTAACATCTTCACAGGAGATTCAGCCATGCTAATGCAAACACGAGTGTTTTTATGCCTTTCTTCATGAACCATTAAAACGCTCCTGAAAGCACACAGTCCATCTGCACAGCTTCGAGCAAGAGCCCGTCTGTAGAGAACGAAGGGCCGTTCATGTTTTACTGGACACACTGATCTCTCGAGTCTCAGTACTGAAAGGTCACAATACAGGGATTACGGTCTTCATCTGTTCAATCATCGGGACAGCGAACAGGACGTCATGTGTCGACTCATACAGCTGCATGAACATCTCTGATTTACTTCATGAACACACATATAGATTCTGTTTGTCAGCCATTATTGAGACGAAACGAGTGAACGGTGAAGTTACAGCAGACACGATCCATGAACCGCTGACCTGTGAGACTAACTTTCATCAGTTCATTTCATCCGGGTCAGTGTTAGAGTAAACTCTGCTAAAGCGGGTCCTGACCGGGTGAAACATACAAGTCTTACTGCTGTGAAATTAATCAGGTAAAATGGAATCATTCTTTTACAGAAGCTAATGAAGCAGATCTGCGGTCTATTTTCAGCCGTATGACCTGAAGAGACTCCTGCGTTCAGACTCACATTTGCACTTCAAATGCAGCAGAAACTGAATTAATGTAAAATGGAGAAATGAAAGAGCCGTGAGATTCATCGGGTGTTTCTGCCCTTCAGGAAACAGAATTCCCAGCAGCCTCTCCGATACATTTGAAAATATCTTTCTCTATTTGTCTGATGAAAGGAAATGAATGCATGTTGTCCTGAGGCCTTCAGAAGAAGAAAAACATGATTATCAGTAAAGACATGAGAGGAATCACTTATTAAACGATGCACAATAATTCACGACACTCGAAGGCTCGATGTCAGTCACTGAATCCAAACAGATCGTCTGAAAACCATGTGCCATGTTAGAAACATTTATTTTCATGTGACCATGTTTTTAATACCATATCGCATGGACTACGTCATTTCTTTGGTATTCTTTTTTTTTTTTTAAATATATATAGTTTTACATATACAGTATATACAATCTTCCATCAACTGATAGATCGAGGGTCGAGTGAAGGGTAATAGCAGCAAAATAAACAGGAATCAACATAAATTCTCAAGAAAATTCCAAGGAGGGGACCAAATACGGCAGAAATCGTTAGACTTCTTTGGTATTCTTTGTATGCTGGTTTTGTGTAAATAGTTGCATGGCAATCGAGTGTGACACTGTGTTTTGTGTTACCGCACCTGATGGAGGACAGCTCTGCACAGTCCCGTTTCCCTGAAGATGTTGTGCAGAAACGAGGCTTGAAGCGAGGAGCCCATCGGGTCTAGCGTCTGACAGCTCTGTAACGAGCAGCGCTGCGGCTTTAAGACCCTGGAGCCCCTGCTGACAGACAGGAGGGCCTGATTGTGGAGCTGCACCCGCGAGCGCTTGCTTTTCTTTTCTACAGACACGAGCTGACGTCTGGTCACGGAGCAGCGCCATGAGGCCTCTTCTCTGTCAGACTGACAGCTTGTTTTGTGGTGGGGGGCTGACAACACGTCTCTATTACCCACAATGCCTTTTCCATTGCTGTTACACTCACTACCTCACAAGAACCCTTCCTCTGTGTCTCATTTTCACGTGTCATTTCCCCCAGCAGATGTGTGCAGATTTAATCAAACTCATCTTTAACATGATCAAGGACCAAAACCCCACAAAACGCACAAACAGCTGCTGCAGACGCTTTGAACTCCGCGCCAGAGAAAGTCAAGCATGTTTTCCCTTTTCCAGAGACTCTGCTGACAGACGTGTGTGGAAATAAAGCAGATGTGTACACTTTACGTGTACACATAAAGTGTACACTCTTCTTCTGTAAATACGGTCACTCCTCTTCTGTAAATACGGTCACTTATCTTCTGTAAATGTGGTGTCACTTCTCTTCTGTAAATGTGGTGTCACTCGTCTTCTGTAAATATGGTGTCACTCCCTTTCTGTAAATGTGGTGTCGCTCTTCTGTAAATGTGGTGTCATTCCCTTTCTGTAAATGTGGTGTACACTCTTCTGTAAATACGGTTCCTTATTATCTATAAATGTGGTGTCACTCCTCTTCTGTAAATATGGTCACTCCTCTTCTGTAAATACAGTCACTTCTCTTCTGTAAATGTGGTGTCACTCCTCTTCTGTAAATACGGTCACTTGTCTTCTGTAAATGTGGTGTCACTCCTCTTCTGTAAATATGGTGTCACTCCCTTTCTGTAAATGTGGTGTCACTCCTCTTCTGTAAATGTGGTGTCACTCCTGTAAATATGGTCACTCCTCTTCTGTAAATGTGGTGTCACTCCTGTAAATATGGTCACTCCTCTTCTGTAAATGTGGTGTCACGCCTCTTCTGTAAATATGGTCACTCCTCTTCTGTAAATGTGGCGTCATTTATCTTCTGTAAATGTGGTGTCACGCCTCTTCGGTAAATGTGGTGTACACTCTTCTGTAAATACGGTTCCTTATCTTCTGTAAATGTGGTGTCACCCATCTTCTGTAAATACGGTCACTTATCTTCTGTAAATGTGGTGTCACGCCTCTTCTGTAAATGTGGCGTCACTTCTCTTCTGAAAATGTGGCGTAACCCCTCTTCTGTAAATACGGTCACTTATCTTCTGTAAATGTGGTGTCACTCCTCTTCTGTAAATACGGTCACTTATCTTCTGTAAATGTGGCGTCACTCCCCTTCTGTAAATACGGTCACTTATCTTCTGTAAATGTGGCGTCACTCCTCTTCTATAAATGTGGTGTCACTCGTCTTCTGTAAATGTGGTGTACACTCTTCTGTAAATACGGTTCCTTATTATCTATAAATGTGGTGTCACTCCTCTTCTGTAAATATGTCACTCCTCTTCTGTAAATACGGTCACTTCTCTTCTGTAAATGTGGTGTCACTCCTCTTCTGTAAATACGGACACTTATCTTCTGTAAATGTGGTGTCACTCCTCTTCTGTAAATATGGTGTCACTCCCTTTCTGTAAATGTGGTGTCACTCCTCTTCTGTAAATGTGGTGTCACTCCTGTAAATATGGTCACTCCTCTTCTGTAAATGTGGTGTCACTCCTGTAAATATGGTCACTCCTCTTCTGTAAATGTGGTGTCACTCCTGTAAATATGGTCACTCCTCTTCTGTAAATATGGTGTCACGCCTCTTCTGTAAATATGGTCGCTCCTCTTCTGTAAATGTGGTGTCACTCCTCTTCTGTAAATACGGTCACTTATCTTCTGTAAATGTGGTGTCACTCCTCTTCTGTAAATACGGTCACTTATCTTCTGTAAATGTGGCGTCACTCCTCTTCTGTAAATACGGTCACTTATCTTCTGTAAATGTGGCGTCACTCCTCTTCTGTAAATGTGGCGTCGCTCCTCTTCTGTAAATGTGGTGTCGCGCCTCTTCTGTAAATGTGGTGTCGCTCCGCTTCTGTAAATGTTGTGTCACTTCTCTTCTGTAAATGTGGTCACTCCTCTTCTGTAAATGTGGTGTCACTCCTCTTCTGTAAATACGGTCACTTCTGTAAATGTGGCGTCGCTTATTTTCTGTAAATGTGGTGTCACTCCTCTTATATAAATGTGGAGTCACTCCTCTTCTGTAAATACGGGTCACTCATCTTCTGTAAATGTGGCGTCACTCCTCTTCTGTAAATGTGGCGTCGCTCCGCTTCTGTAAATGTTGTGTCACTTCTCTTCTGTAAATGTGGTCACTCCTCTTCTGTAAATGTGGTGTCACGCCTCTTCTGTAAATGTGGTGTCACTCCTCTTCTGTAAATACGGTCACTTCTGTAAATGTGGCGTCACTTATTTTCTGTAAATGTGGTGTCAGTCCTCTTATATAAATGTGGAGTCACTCCTCTTCTGTAAATACGGTCACTTATCTTCTGTAAATGTGGCATCACTTCTATAATATAAATGAGATTTTAATACGTATCCAATTGTGAATATTTCTAAATCTCTTTAAAGTGTATACGTGAGTCTTTGTGAAGACGAGGCCCAAGTGTATTTTGTAAATCTGGAATTACTGTGTGATTTCGATACACTGATTCAATACAAACATTCATAATAGGAATATTTATTAAAAGCACATGCGGAACAAAACATTACAGAAGACGTGCATTCAATCTGCACCACTCATTTCTGTGTGTTTTAATTAAATGTAATTCTTTCGCAAAACCTAATTTTGGGAACATGACTAAAGCAAAGATAGCATGAAGTCTGAATCGAACACAGCAAGTCTGAGAAGGTGCGTTACAGACTTTCAAATGCAGCACAGATGTAAAACTAAACCCTTTTACACAGGAGTCACGGGACACAGTTTATCACACTCATCTCTCCGTACACAAAACACTCGAGGAGCCGCTGATTCCCCGCGCTGGAGAAACGGCGAGTCAAAGCTTCCACTGCCTGATTTATTGCAAAAGATCTGCGCCATACGCCGTAGAAAGACTGAGATGTAAATCAAACAAACTCAAACTCTTGAGTTTGATCAGACAGACGATTCCCTCTCCTCAGTAAGAGCAGGAAGTATTGAATCGGTCAGGATTGGATTCACCTGTGAGGCTGTGGCTGAGCTTCAGGCGTTTGACATTCATGCTGACTGTATGAGCTTCAAAGGTCAAACTCATTCAGGGAGCAGAAGAGAGACAAACCCCCGACACACACCCAGCGCAGATGCGCGTTTGAAATCTGTACGCTACAAAGACTCGGTTCACGTGGCGGTTCTGCCAGCGAGCGGCACAGTCGATACGAACCCAGCGGGTCCGGCTGCTTTCATCTGCTCTGGACCCGCACACGCCGAAGGACAACACACAGCTGACAAACAAGCAGAACAGATTTATTGAGGCTCATACAGTGATGACTGAGGAACAGAAAACAATGCAGGAATCATGTCAGAGCTGCTGGGGTCAGGGTTCAGAGGTCAGAGGTGCTCAGAGAGGAAGCTGTAAAGTGTTTCCTGAGGTTTTGCTCTTGACGTTTCCTTGATCACGCGCTCGTAGTATCGCTGCAACATGCTGAACACAGATCCTGCACGACAGAGAAACAATGACTTATGGAAATCTGCACAAACATCATCAGATGATCATGTGATCTCCGGTGAGTCTCACCAACGCTGGCGTGAGTCTCTGTGATCAGTGTGTGAATGCGGTGGACGTCTCTTAGCAGCTCTGAGTCCCCGAACGTGAAGTACATCAGATCACGCTCCGCTTCTGCTGCCGCCATCATCTGCAGAACAGCTACACACACACACACAGACACACAGACACACACACAGACAGACAGACAGACAGACAGACAGACAGACAGACACACACACGCACACACACACACACACACACACACACACACACAGACAGACACACACAGACACACACAGACACACACAATAGAACACATTACCACAAACACTCATCATCTGCTGACGTCAGACGCGAGTTTGAGTAAGTGTCAGTTTGAGCCTAATGAGAAACTGGATCAATAGAGGAGACAGATGCTGCTCTTTAAGTAAATTAGTTCGTTTGTTCCCAAAAACACGTGGCATTTAAGATGGAAACATATCAACAGTCAAACCTTTCAGACGTGCGTCTCCTCCAAACGCTCCACAGCCCCAGTTACCCGTGGCGACGGCGGACAGATTCTCCGTCTGGACTCCAGGACGAGCAAAACCACAGAAGGCCTGATGGGACAGAGAGCCAGATCAGAGAGAGAACACGGACGGAACCAGAACCACAGCAGTCTCTCTCTCACACACACACACACACACACACACACACACACACACACACACACACACACACACAGAAGGCCTGATGGGACAGAGAGCCAGATCAGAGAGAGAACACGGACGGAACCAGGACCACAGCAGTCTCTCTCTCTCTCTCTCTCACACACACACACACACACACACACACACACACACACACACACACACACACACACACACACACACACACACACACACACAGAAGGCCTGATGGGACAGAGAGCCAGATCAGAGAGAGAACACGGACGGAACCAGGACCACAGCAGTCTTGCTCACACACACACACACACACACAGAAGGCCTGATGGGACAGAGAGCCAGATCAGAGAGAGAACACGGACAGAACCAGGACCACAGCAGTCTTGCTCACACACACACACACACACACACACACACACACAGTCAGATCGGCACGTGTGCACGGAAACATGGATGTGTTTGTCCCTCATGTACCAGTGATTCTGAGCGTCTCTGCTCGTCTAACAGCTCTACAATCAATCATCAATGCTCATTTAGTCTGTCTGTACACAATACAAATATGAATTCATCATTAATTAGTATTGAAATGAAACAGCAATTAAAGTTTCCAGTAAAGCGAAGTGCAGATGATCAAAGCGCTACATCAAACACAGAGACAGACGCCCTCCTGTTCATCCGCTCACACATTAATAATGCAGGAATAAAGCATGATCACATGATCACAGGATGATCTGCAGCTCAGCTCTACTCCAGAGTTATTCCGCAGGGATTTGATCTGTTACTGTACAGAAGATGTGGAAGATCTCCATGTTTATGACCTTGTTGAGTTCTCTGGTCATGTTGTCGGGGTGAAACTGCTGCAGGAAGTTCCTGTAATGCAGGGCATCGATGGCGACGATCTCAGTGACCCGGCGCTGCCACTCGTCCCTGCGGACACACACACACACGCATCAGCATCCCTGAGAACAGACACCTACACCTGACCTATGTCGTCAGCATCACCTCGGCCTCTGGTCGTCATGGTTACCGTCCCATCGGTAGGTGTGGGAGTATCCCGAGTATCGGCTGAACTGCTCCGTACCTGTTAACAGAGTAACACTCAGACTTCAGCTGAATGACCACAGCATGACACTTTCATCATGGATGAACTTTACAGCACAAACACTGTTATTCTCCTGTTATCACTGTGAAGCTGCTTTCAAACGATCTGGACTGTATAAAGCACCAGACGGGAAACTGGTCAGAAAACAGTCATCACACAGACAGAGCCTTTGAACACTAGAGTGACCGTCTGAACACACACACACACACACACACACGTTATCTCCGCGTCAGTCAGAACACGCGGTGGCCGCCTGCGATCACTCGCCCCGCCCTGACGTCACCCGCAGGAGGGCCGAGGCCACGGAGAGTCCAAATCCAATCAGAGGATCCTGGCAGCCGCTCCGGTCCGTCCGGCCATCGATCCGAACCGCCAGCCTCTCCGCAGATAAGCTCATTGTCTTTATTGGGAAGGAAATGAGATAAACACATTCCTGCTGGGAAGAATTCCTCCTCGTGTGACCTTCAGAAGACGAGTGTGTGCTTTGTTTGGTGCAGCGTCTGTGTTCCTGACCTCTTTAGTAAACGATGCTGGAGAAACAGTTTAAAGGTCACAGGATGAATCTCATCTGTGCGGAGCATCGGCCCTGGAGAACACCATCATCTCAGGCTTAATGTCAGGCTTTTGTCTCAAACACCCGCATTTATTCAGCGACGCCTGCCATTAAAACAGTTCAAATCACATTCTGGAGATTCAGAGATCCACAGCGAAGGCTGTTTGTGACTCTCGTCTCCTTTACCCTACTCTACTCTCGTCTCTTTACTCTACTCTCGTCTCTTTACCCTACTCTCGTCTCTTTACTCTACTCTCGTCTCTTTACTCTACTCTACTCTACTCTCGTCTCTTTACTCTACTCTCGTCTCTTTACTCTACTCTCGTCTCTTTACTCTACTCTCGTCTCTTTACTCTCGTCTCTTTACTCTCGTCTCTTTACTCTCGTCTCTTTACTCTCGTCTCTTTACTCTCGTCTCTTTACTCTACTCTACTCTTGTCTCTTTACCCTACTCTCGTCTCCTTTACCCTACTTTACTCTCGTCTCTTTACCCTACTCTACTCTCGTGTCTTTACTCTACTCTACTCTCGTCTCGTCTCTTTACTCTACTCTCTTTACTCTTTACTCTCGTCTCCTTTACCCTACTCTACTCTCGTCTCTTTACCCTACTCTACTCTCGTCTCTTTACCCTACTCTACTCTCGTCTCTTTACTCTACTCTACTCTCGTCTCGTCTCTTTACTCTACTCTCTTTACTCTTTACTCTACTCTCGTCTCTTTACTCTACTCTCGTCTCTTTACTCTACTCTACTCTCGTCTCTTTACTCTCGTCTCCTTTACCCTACTCTGCTCTCGTCTCTTTACTCTACTCTCGTCTCTTTACTCTACTCTACTCTCTACTCTACTCTCGTCTCTTTACTCTACTCTACTCTCGTCTCTTTACTCTACTCTACTCTCTACTCTACTCTCGTCTCTTTACTCTACTCTCGTCTCTTTACTCTACTCTACTCTCGTCTCTTTACTCTCGTCTCCTTTACCCTACTCTGCTCTCGTCTCTTTACTCTACTCTCGTCTCTTTACTCTACTCTACTCTCTACTCTACTCTCGTCTCTTTACTCTACTCTACTCTACTCTCGTCTCTTTACTCTACTCTACTCTCATCTCTTTACTCTCGTCTCCTTTACCCTACTTTACTCTCGTCTCTTTACCCTACTCTACTCTCATCTCTTTACCCTAGGAGTAAAGCAGCAGCACTGATGTTTCCTGCGCAGTGAGTGGGATGTTGGTGTGGTTTCCTGGCTGGAGATTCGTATCGGTGAGTCACTCATTTCCATATCACTAATGCCACCCTGACAGCGGGCAGACGCTCCGCAATCAACGGCAATTCAATTAGCTAAAGCCACTTTGGCAAATTTCTGTACAGCTACAAGAAGATCCATTTTACCCATCGATGTCGAAGAGCCGAGCGGGGAATATGATTTACAGAGAGAGAGAGAGAGAGAGAGAGAGAGAGAGAGAGAGATACAGAGGAGGCGCAGTGGCCGGGATGCTTTAATAAAGGAGATGTCGTGGCCCTGTGCATTAGCCGAGCGACTCCAGTCGGCTCTTAGAGCCGTAATTAATTCTGCCGGACTGTAATAAAGTTAAGAGCTGTAAGTGGCGGGACGGGGAGGCGGAGCCTGAAGGTGACTCCATGGAGACGAGATGACGGGCAGCCGAGCCAGGAATACTGATCAGATGAAGAGGACAACAAGTCCTTCTGCCAGTCACAGTCGAAACAGGCCCGGCGCTTTTAGAAATGAAGCGCATCAGATGCTCATGTGATCTCTGCGTACTTCCCTGAAGTGTGTGTCTGGGTTTAGTCTGTTCCAGTGCGTGTGAGTGAGTGTGTGTGTGTGAGTGAGTGTGTGTGAGAGTGTGTGTGTGTCTGGGTTTAGTCTGTTCCAGTGCGTGTGAGTGAGTGTGTGTGTGTGAGTGAGTGAGTGTGTGTGAGAGTGTGTGTGTGTCTGGGTTTAGTCTGTTCCAGTGCGTGTGAGTGATTGTGTGTGTGTGTGTGTGTGTGTGTGTGTGTGTGTGTGAGAGTGTGTGTGCGTGTGAGTGAGTGAGTGTGAGAGAGTGAGTGTGTGTGTGTGTGTGTGAGTGAGTGAGTGAGAGAGAGAGTGAGTGTGCGTGTGTGTGTGTGCAAGTGTATGAGTGAGTGTGTGTGTGTGAGAGTGTATGAGTGTGTATGAGTGAGTGTGTGTGTGTGAGTGTATGAGTGTGTGTGTGAGTGTATGAGTGTGTGTGTGTGTGTGTGTGTGAGTGTATGAGTATGTGTGTGTGTGTGTGTGTGTGTATGAGTATGTGTGTGTGTGTGTGTGTGTGTGTGTGTGTATGTATGTACACTACCAGTCAAAAGCTTGGAAACTGTAATATTTTGATTGTTTTTGAAAGAAGTCTCTTCTGCTCACCAAGGCTGCATTTATGTTATTAAAAATACAAAAAAATCTGCAATATAGTGAAATATTACTCCAGTGTAAATCAGCTGTTCTCTATGTGAATATATAGTAAAGTGTAATTTATTCCTGTGATCAAAGCTGAATTTATCATCATTACTCCAGTCTTCAGTGTCACATGATCCTTCAGAAATCATAATAATATGAAACATTTATGATTATTATCAGTGTTGGAAACAGTTTTCTCAGGATTCTTTGATGAATAGAAAGCTTTTGCATCATTGTACTACCGTTCAAAAGTTTTGGGTCGGTAAGAATTTTTTTTTTTTTTTTTGGGAAAGAATTTAAAGAAATTAATACATTTATTCATCAAGGACGCATTAAATTGATCAAGTGACAGTAAAGACATTTATAATGTTACTAAAGCTTTATATTTCAGATAAATGCTGTTCTTTTGAACTTTCTATTCATTAAATAATCCTGAAAAAAATTGTACACAACTGTTTTCAACATTGATAATAATCATAAATGTTTGTTGAGCATCAAATCCTCATATGAGAATGATTTCTGAAGGATCATGTGACACTGAAGACTGGAGTAATGATGATAAATTCAGCTTTGATCACAGGAATAAATTGCAGTTTAAAATATATTCAAATGGAAAAAATATTTCACAATAATACTGTTAAGTACTGTAAATACTGTATACATCAAATAAATGCAGCCTTGGTGAGCAGAAGAGACTTCTTTCAAAAACAATCAAAATATTACAGTTTCCAAACTTTTGACTGGTAGTGTATGTGTGAGTGAGTGTGTGTGTGTATGTGTGTGAGAGAAATTAAGGATTTGTGCTGAAAGCAGCATTCTGGAAACATCATATCAACACAAACTTCTTTCTTACACCGTTTAAGGGATGACGAGTAAACGCTTTAACACACTTGAGGAGAGCGCGTCTCATGGAACACATCAGGGTATCGAGGAGTGTCGCTAAAGCTGCTCATTCACGTCTACAGGTTCAGATCACGAGCGCATGTAAACGTGACGTCACTCATCTTCAGCGGAGCATGTGCCAGTGACAGACAGCAATCAGAGACAGACGGTGATTGAGTCTCAGCAGGGCTGGAGGTGCGAGTGCTGATTACAGTCTGCACACACACTCCACAGGAACCTTAGCGTGTCCTTGTGTGTTTGTTCTACCTGTGATGATCAGACACTCGTTGTCCTCCAGAGCTTCAGTGAAGAGTCGAGCGGCGATGAGCTCCGGGTTTATCAGGAAACGGATTTCCTCCTGAACCAGACCAGAACCGGTCACTCCCCCCCCAACGAACCTGTTGGCAAAGTCCACCTTCAGAAAACACACACACACACACACACACACACACACACACACACACACACACAGAGTGTCAACAACATGTCCAGGTCATATTTCACAACAGAATTTAAAAGAAAATAATGATTAAACATTAAAATAATAATTTATTTTCTGCATTACAGTAATGAGGTTAAAAGTGTTTAATTGTAATGAAAATCAGTTTGTCTTCCAAGTATGAGGTCTTATTTAGGCGTGACCTTTGACCCGGGCGTGTCACCTGCAGCATGCCGTAGCCCTGCTCTTCGATGGTGCCGTCACAGCTGATGTGAAGTTTGCTGAACTGCTTCTCTGAGCTAAAAACCACATCGAGAGCGTTTATTGGCTTGGAAACAGGGAAAGGAAACAGTGTTGAGTGTGTGAAGACGAACCTCACCTCGCCCACGAGGGCAGACGCTGCAGACACTGTCTTTGGTAAGTTATGAGACCGGTGGGCCCTCGGAGGAATAGCACACAAAACACACAACATTAGCCGATGGAGCCGTGAGAGAATGACGTGTGTGACACGCAAAGACAAACTCACTGCGCTGCGTGACCCGCTCAAAGTAGCACAGGAGGGTTTTGAGCTTCTCCTGTTTGCTCGGAGACGAACCTTCAAACAACCTACAGAACACACAGATCACATCATACAGAAGCCTGCGTCTAATAATTCATATTCATATCCACAATGACAGTCAAAGTCGATGTGCGGTGTGTTTGGAGACACACAAACCTGCATGACACCGTTTGGAAACTCACTTAAATTCACAGAAACGCTAGAACGGTTCAAACGTCTCGCATCACTTCACACTCCAACCACTATTTCATGTGAATGAATGTATTTAATTGGTGTGTCATATTCAGTCTCACGGCCAGTCGGGTTTCAGTAGAGATCAGTCATTAGTCAGTCACTCGTCTCCTCTCAAACGACACCAGTAAAGTCTGCACCTGCTGAAGTTGATGTCAGGATAGTTCTTGAACTCCGTCTTGTGAGAGTTGCGTCGAGGGAAGGTGCAGAAGAAGGCGTTGGCCAGCAGACTCGAGACCTGCTCCTGCGACAGCGTGATGGAGCGGCAGCGCTGCGTCCTCAGCAACGGGATCGGCTACGCACACACACAACAGGGACATTATCAACAAAACTCATCTCTCACACAAAACAATGAAAAAGCTCTTGACTTTATTGGCGTTTATTGGCAAAGGCGCACAGCAATGCAAAGTGTTTTACTCCGTTGCTGTACTTTAGATAATTTCTCAAGTATTTAATCATTTAGAGTATTTTCATTCATAGAAACATTTACTTTCCTACACACCACAACGAGAGAGAAACTAGACTCAAGCTGGAGTATAGATGCTGCACTAGTGAACATCACACACACACACACACAGAGATACGACTGTTGGTGTGTGATCGCTCTACTGTCTCCCGTATCAGGGATATTTATCCTTAACCTTCCACACTATACAGTCTTCAGGAACGGGAGGAAGGAGCATAACAGTGGAGATGAAATAAACACCAGTCCTAATAGAGCAGTACTTTTACTTTTGATACTCAAATACAATAAAGTGATGCACAGTTAAATGATCAGCTTGAAGGAAATATAGCATCTCTTTATGACTTGGTTAAACTGCATTCAGCTCAACTATAGCAGTCTACATCACATACATCACTTGATGAACATGGGGAAAAACTCAAAAGAATATAGTTTTCTCCACAGTGTTGTGGAGACACATTTTCACCCACTAAATAGAGGCCCAAATAGAAGCTCAAATTTAGAAATACTCAAAACAACGAATTATTATGACAAAAAAACATTATATGACTCTACTATAGGAAAGAGAACTGACCGACACTGAGCTTTAAAACCTCCTGTACATCCGTGCAGCTGTGAGCAATCAGCGCTCTCATTGGTGGAGGATCAGTGTGTGGAAACTAGCTCAATCAATCAATGAGTGCTGGAGTGTTTTCATTGGTGGAGGATCAGTGGGTGGAGACTAGATCAATCAATCAATGAGTGCTGGAGTGTTTTCATTGGTGGAGGATCAGTGTGTGGAGACTAGATCAATCGATCAATGAGTGCTGGAGTGTTTTCATTGGTGGAGGATCAGTGGGCGGAGACTAGATCAATCAATCAATGAGTGCTGGAGTGTTTTCATTCGTGGAGGATCAGTGGGCGGAGACTAGTCACCTTTATTTATATAGCGTTTTTTACAATGCCGATTGTTTCAAAGCAGCTTCACAGTGGTAACAGGAAAATAATGCAACAGAATTTGATTCGGCTGTACAGCCGCTCTGGAGAAAACAGTGATGTTATCCAGCTCATTTCAGTTATCGTATAGTGTCAATGCGGGCAGATCAGTAATATAGTTGAATAGTTAGTGTCCCCAACTGAGCAAGCCAAAAACCAAAGGCGACGGTGGCAAGGAACCAAAACTCCTTCAGGGCCAGAATGGAGAAAAAAACCTTGGGAGAAACCAGGCTCAGTCGGGGTGCCAGTTCTCCTCTGGCCGACGAACAGTGTGTGATTATGATTCTGGCAACATTACAGGTCAGAAGTCATATTAGATCGGAATATTCGAAAGATCGGAGTCATCACGCCGGAGAGGGGTTTATTGAGGATGTCGTATCGATGAGGCATGTACAGGGGGGAGTCTAATTGACACGGTCTCTGCAGACACTTCAGGGATGCGTTCAGGGATTCATGTCTAGGCGCAGGTCCACCATCTGATCCGGATACGGCCCGGATCCGGCTGACTGCAGTAAACCTCGGGATAAACAGAGAGACTAACATTAGCGTAGATGCCATTCTTCTTATGATGTAACGAGTACATCAGGTGTTATGGGAAGTGTTCCCGGTTCCGGCTGACCTAGTTAATGCAGCCTAAAACAATCATTTAACTGATTTGAATAATAGAAATTGATAATGTTCTGTGTGTATGCCATAGTAAAGAGATGTGTTTTTAGTCTAGATTTAAACTGACAGAGTGTGTCTGCTTCCCGAACAATGCTAGGAAGACTGTTCCAGAGTTTAGGTGCTAAATAGGAAAAGGATCGACCGCCTGCAGTTGATTTTGATATTCTAGGTATTATCAACTGGCCAGAGTTTTGAGACCGCAATAGACGTGATGGAGTATAATGCGTTAAGAGCTCGCTCAAGTACTGGGGAGCTAAACCATTTAGTGCTTTGTAAGTAATCAGCAAGATTTTAAAATGTATACGATGTTTAATAGGGAGCCAATGCAGTGTTGACAGAACCGGGCTAATATGGTCATACTTCCTGGTTCTAGTAAGAACTCGAGCTGCTGCGTTTTGGACCAGCTGCAGTTTATTTATTAAGCGAGCAGGGCAACCACCCAGTAGAGTATTACAATAATCTAGCCTTGAGGTCATGAACGTATGAACTAACTGTTCAGCATTTTGCATTGAAAGCATGTGCCGTAATTTAGATATATTTTTAAGATGGTAGAATGCAGTTTTACAGATGCTAGAAGCGTGGCTTTCAAATGAGAGATTGGTATCAAAGAGCACACCCAGGTTCCTAACTGACGACGAGGACTTGACAGAGCAGCCATCAAGTGTTAGACAGTATTCTAGGTTACTACTTGTGGAGTTTTTTTGACCAATAATTAAAAATTCAGTTTTTTCTGAATTAAGTTGCAGGAAATTACTAGTCATCCAATTTTTTATATCAGCTATGCATTCCATTAATGTTGTGAATTGGTAAGTTTCGTCAGGGCATGAAGAAATATAGAGCTGAGTATCGTCAGCATATCAGTGAAAACTAACGCCATGCTTCCTAATAATATCTCCCAGTGGTAGCATGTACAGGGTGAAAAGCAACGGTCCTAGCACTGAGCCCTGCGGTACTCCATACTGAACTTGTGATCGGTGTGACATTTCTTCATTTACTGCTACAAACTGATAACGGTCAGATAAGTATGATTTAAACCATGCCAATGCAATTCCACTAATGCCAACATCATTTTCGAGTCTATTCAAAAGAATGTTGTGGTCGATAGTATCGAATGCAGCGCTAAGATCTTTGGTTAATTTAGCAACTGTATCAAATAAATACCTAGGGTTGTGTTTGTTTTCTTCTAAGAGAGTCGAGAAATAAGCAGATCTAGCAGTTTTTAGGGCCTTTCTGTATGCAATCATGCTCTCTTTCCACGAAATGCGAAAAACCTCCAGTTTTGTTTTCTTCCAGCTGCGCTCCATTTTTCTGGCTGCTGTTTTAAGGGCCCGGGTGTGCTCGTTGTACCACTTCTTTAAGCGCAGAGGAGCAACTGTGTCTAAAGTGCTGGAAAAAAGAGAGTCAATAGTTTCTGTTGCAACATCGAGTTCCTCTAGGCTATCTGGGATGCTGAGGAGATGAAACTGATGAGGAAGATTATTTACAAAGCAATCTTTAGTCGCAGCAGTGATAGTCCTGCCATATTTGAAACGAGGGGACGGCTTTGCAGCCTTTGCTAAATTAAGTGTACATGATACTAGGTAATGATCTGAGATGTCACCGCTCTGCTGCAGAATTTCAATGGTATCAACATTTATTCCATGTTATAGATCAATCAATCAATGAGTGCTGGAGTGTTTTCATTGGTGGAGGATCAGTGGGCGGAGACTAGATTAATCAATCAATGAGTGCTGGAGTGTTTTCATTGGTGGAGGATCAGTGGACAGAGACTAGATTAATCAATCCATGAGTGCTGGAGTGTTTTCATTGGTGGAGGATCAGTGGGCGGAGATTAGATCAATCAATCAACGAGTGCTGGAGTGTTTTCATTGGTGAGGATCAGTGGGCGGAGACTAGATTAATCAATCAATGAGTGCTGGAGTGTTTTCATTGGTGGAGGATCAGTGGGCGGAGACTAGATTAATCAATCAATGAGTGCTGGAGTGTTTTCATTGGTGGAGGATCAGTGGGCAGAGACTAGATTAATCAATCAATGAGTGCTGGAGTGTTTTCATTGGTGGAGGATCAGTGGGCGGAGACTAGATTAATCAATCAATGAGTGCTGGAGTGTTTTCATTGGTGGAGGATCAGTGGGCGGAGACTAGATTAATCAATCAATGAGTGCTGGAGTGTTTTCATTGGTGGAGGATCAGTGTGTGGAGACTAGATCAATCAATCAATGAGTGCTGGAGTGTTTTCATTGGTGGAGGATCAGTGGGCAGAGACTAGATTAATCAATCAATGAGTGCTGGAGTGTTTTCATTGGTGGAGGATCAGTGGGCAGAGACTAGATCAATCAATCAAGCGCTCGATATGCATCTGATTTAAAATTACATTTGGAAGTGGCACAGAACAGATGTGAAATTCAGATCTCGTACAGTTTTTGTGTTTACACGTGTGCAACAATATCCAATCTGTGTCAGATATGAGCAAGACCTCACATTCTGTGTGTCAGCGGTGTGTCGAGCGTGGAGGCTCTGGTACCTGCGTGAGGAGGCTCGGTGCTCTCAACGCCAGCTGTGCCATGGCTGGAAGCAGCTTTCCAAACATCTGCTCCGCTTCAGATTCCTGCAGA
>CM077187.1:38574091-38594091 GCA_039654105.1 Coreius guichenoti | reverse complement strand
TGAGACCGCAATAGACGTGATGGAGTATAATGCGTTAAGAGCTCGCTCAAGTACTGGGGAGCTAAACCATTTAGTGCTTTGTAAGTAATCAGCAAGATTTTAAAATGTATACGATGTTTAATAGGGAGCCAATGCAGTGTTGCCAGAACCGGACTAATATGGTCATACTTCCTGGTTCTAGTAAGAACTCGAGCTGCTGCGTTTTGGACCAGCTGCAGTTTATTTATTAAGCGAGCAGGGCAACCACCCAGTAGAGCATTACAATAATCTAGCCTTGAGGTCATGAACGCATGAACTAACTGTTCAGCATTTTGCATTGAAAGCATGTGCCGTAATTTAGATATATTTTTAAGATGGTAGAATGCAGTTTTACAGATGCTAGAAACGTGGCTTTCAAATGAGAGATTGGTATCAAAGAGCACACCCAGGTTCCTAACTGATGACGAGGACTTGACAGAGCAGCCATCGAGTGTTAGACAGTATTCTAGGTTACTACTTGTGGAGTTTTTTTGTCCAATGATTAAAAATTCAGTTTTTTCTGAATTAAGTTGCAGGAAATTACTAGTCATCCAATTTTTTATATCAGCTATGCATTCCGTTAATCTTGTGAATTGGTAAGTTTCGTCAGGGCGTGAAGAAATATAGAGCTGAGTATCGTCAGCATAACAATGAAAACTAACGCCATGCTTCCTAATAATATCTCCCAGTGGTAGCATGTACAGGGTGAAAAGCAACGGTCCTAGCACTGAGCCCTGCGGTACTCCATACTGAACTTGTGTTCGGTGTGACATCTCTTCATTTACTGCTACAAACTGATAACGGTCAGATAAGTATGATTTAAACCATGCCAATAAAAAAAATTCCACTAATGCCAACATAATTTTCGAGTCTATTCAAAAGAATGTTGTGGTCGATAGTATCGAATGCAGCGCTAAGATCGAGTAACACTAACAGAGAGATACAACCACGATCGGATGATAAGAGTAAATCATTTGTAACTCTAATGAGAGCAGTCTCAGTACTATGATACGGTCTAAATCCTGACTGGAAATCCTCACAGATATCATTTCTTTCTAAAAAGGAGCATAGTTGTGAAGACACTGCCTTTTCTAGTATTTTTGACAGAAAGGGTAGATTTGAGATTGGCCTGTAATTGACTAATTCTGTAGGATCGAGTTGCGTTTTTTTAATAAGTGGTTTAATAATAGCCAACTTAAAAGTTTTCGGTACATATCCTAATGACAAAGATGAATTAATGATATTAAGAAGAGGATCTATGACCTCTGGAAGCATCTCTTTTAGTAGTTTAGTCGGTATGGGGTCGAGCATACATGTTGTTGATTTTGATGATTTAACGTTTAGCCAATTCTTCTTCTCCTACAGCAGTGAATGAATGTAATTTTTCTGATTTGTCTGATGTGATACTGTAGTAGATGGTTGCATAGTTATAATTTTTTTCCTAATATTATCAATCTTGCACGTAAAGAAGTTCATAAAGTCATTACTGCTGTGCTGTTTACAAACATCAGAAGGTGAAGCTTTATCTTTGGTTAATTTAGCCACTGTAGCGTGTGTGTGTGTGTGTATGAGTGAGTGCGTGTGAGATAGTATGTGTGTGTGTGAGAGAGTGTGTGTGTGTGTGTGAGAGAGTGTGTGTGTGAGTGAGTGTGTGTGTGTGTGTGAGAGAGTGTGTGTGAGAGAGTGTGTGTGTGTGTGTGTGTGTGTGAGTGAGTGTGTGTGTGTGTGTGTGTGTGTGTGTGTGTGTGAGTGTGAGAGAGTGTGTGTGTGTGTGAGTGTGAGAGAGTGTGTGTGTGTGTGTGAGAGAGTGTGTGTGTGTGTGTGTGTGTGAGTGTGTCTTACCGTGTTGTCCCCGGGGAACAGGCTGTGTTCGGAGCAGGGCAGTTTGACGTGTGTGTCGTCCCAGCAGTCTCTGCGTCTCTCTGGAGAGGGAAACGGCTCTGGAACCTTCCCAGGATCCAACAGGTCAGTCTGTAAAACAAACACAGAGCTTTAAACCTGAAGTTACACAAACACTAAAGACCCATGAATCACCAGCATTTAATTAAGTTTTTAATGTTCATTTTTGGACCGTCTGCTGGAAACTGCTCAGAATGAAGGTCACGTGATCTGAATGACGAGAGCGAGTGAATGTTGACCCTCACCCTGATCATGACCGTGTGCCCGTCGGCGGGTCTGAGGGGAGGTAACGGACCGCTGCACGCCGGCGCCCTCCTCAAGTCAGCGAGAGGAACACCCAGCCTGGTGACATCACTCGCCTTCCCATCAGCCCCTGCTGCAGCGCTGTAAAGAGTTCATCAGATCAGTGACTGTAACGCTGTAGGTCGTGTGTGTGTGTGTGTGTGTGTGGTTAATAGAGACTTTAGTGTCACATCAGCAGCCGAGGCAAGTTACAAGATTCATAAAAACCACAAAAAAAAAAGAAAAAAAAAATACAGCACCTTTGAAGGCACAATATGTAATTTTTCGTCTCTTATTCAGAACAAAGGCGTGTCTTGACTCCTTGATTGGGCGGAGCTTTTATTCTGTCAGACGAGCGCTTCCGCTTCTTCCGCTCATGTGTGTGTGGGGGAACGCAGCGCTGTTTTATCATATTACACACATTTGAGTGTGTTAAAGTTATGTTATAATGCTACTCTGTGCGTTCGCTCGGCGCTACTATGAGACACTTGTTCACACTGCAGTGAGTGAGATCATATTAGGCATGGTAAAACATGGTACTCGCGGTAAATCAAGAACACCAGATTTAAACAATAAGACTAACTGTGTTGAGCTGGAGAACAATGATTAGTTTCTGTCCATGAATGATCCAAACAGTTGCTCACCTGTCTAATAAAACACATCATATATTAAAGCGTCTTTGTGTTTCCATGGTAACGCGGGTATGATGTCACTGATAGGCGACGCACACACACAGGCCGTGTCCTGGTTAAAATCGCTTATTTCTCTGGATTTAAACATTCTTGGAAACATTTGGGATAATTTAAGTACACAAGTCAACAAAATATATAACACTTTTCTAGTGGGTTTTGGATATTTTAATCCTAAAATCTTACATATTGTGCCTTTAAACTCAGTTAATTTACATATGATAAAAAATCTACAACTTTTTCTGGAATATTTTATTAAACACAGGCCCGGCACCAGGATGGCATAACTGGAGGGGCACCACTACATATACTCTCACTCTACAACAAACCCTTTAAACTTAATGGTATTCATAACAGAACAAGAATTAAAAATATAACAGTTGAACCTATTTTAACATCAAGCCAAAATGAATTCATTTAAAGCTAAACTGAAACAGAAACCAGCGTTATAGCCTAACTCTCTCATTTGGCACAAATCCAAATATTTCCATATTCACGATGTATTTGGATGCTAAACTATATTATTTAAACGCTTAGCCTACTTTGTGTTCTAATACGGACAACATCAAACTTCATATGCGCAAAAATATGCTTGGCATAACAGCATAGATCTACACGGATAGTGTAACTTTTTATCCATTCGGTTGACTGTATTTATATTTTAACATTGAACAGGCTGCGATGTCAAGTTACTAGAACTGAGAGGTTATGGTGTGTGTGCGCAGGAGGCGCCGGCGCGATCACTTGAATTCCCGTGAACTTGCTTCTCAAAAGTGCATAGCCTGTTACTTGTCCCAGTTTTTTTCTTTCATTTTGTTAATCGGTTCATTGTTTAGGTGAAATATATTTCACGCATAGGCTATTTATTCCTTTTTTATGATTTTATCCTCTCTGTTCACAGAAGCGCTGCAGGCACGCGTGCTGATGATGAATCCTCATGTTCTGTGGTTTATGATTTGTGCATGCAGGCTAAAACTAAACCCCTGGAAAACATTTTGTTGTTATTTTAATGGGTCACAGACACTTATTAATTCTAATTTAATTTAATTTTAATTTAACAATCTTCTCGGTTAATGAATGGATAATGATCGCGTCGGTTGAAGGTCAGGGAAAAATGCAATGCTCCGCCAATTAATTATCTATTAACGGTTTAAATAATTTACGTTCGTTAAGAGAACTGGGGGGGCACAAATTCTTTCTGGGGGGTCATCACCTTTGCCGCCCCGTAGCGCCGGGCCTGATTAAACACGTCCTTAAGAGAGCTTACTAAATAAAAACGTTGTCGACTTGCAATAAAAGATGTTTAATATAAAGTTGGATCTTCAGCAGAATCAGTGACTGACACCTGATCAAAGGCTGGAGACCAGATGAGACCAGCAGAGACCACCTTTGAAATTAGTGTTTCTGATTGGCTCGTTCACACAGGTGCACTTCCTGTCAGTATCACAGGTAAACTCACGCGGATCGGCGGAAACAGCTGAAGATCGATCCGCTCCTCTGAGTGAGTCTGATCCTCCAGGCCTTCGCCATCCCACAGAGTTCAGACAGGTTCTACAACACAACACACACACACACACACACACACACACACACACACACACTGATTCTGGACCAGCTCTAACACACACACACACTAACACACACACTGATTCTGGACCAGCTCTAACACACACACTAACACAGCACACACACACTGATTCTGGATCAGCTCTCAAACACAACACACACACTGATTCTGGACCAGCTCTCAAACACAACACACACACTGATTCTGGACCAGCTCTCAAACACAACACACACACACTGATTCTGGACCAGCTATAACACACACACTGACACAACACAGACACTGACACAACACACACACACTGATTCTGGATCAGCTCTCAAACACAACACACACACTAATTCTGGACCAGCTCTCAAACACAACACACACACACACACACACCGATTCTGGGGGGTATTCCAGAAAGCAAGGTTAACTTACCATCACATATACTCTGAACTCCTGGTTGATTAACCTAAACCTTGCTTACTCGAGGTGTGCTTGTTCCAAAAACACATCCTAGAGTAAGTTCAGCCAACCCAGAGTATGTTCCCGGTTAACACACAAGACATTCTCAACAGAGCGACGAATCGACGATTCACCATGGAAACAGACGCTAAGAAAGTGCGCGCCATTCTACTTCCTCCTCCTTCTTTTGTTTAATGGCAATTTACATAACCAACTTAGTGCACATCGCCACCTATTTGGTGGTTGTGCAATCATATTTTTAAACTTTTCGTTTAATAAGTAATCTTTATTCACTGAGAATAAGGATTATATTGTTTGTTTGATGCTAATTAATTGAATGCAGATCCATGTGTGAGATGACAGTAAAATAAATAAATATATTTGAATTGAATTAACATTTAAACATTACCTTGTTATAATAATGCTTTAGAATTAATATATAATATTGTATATTAAATAACTGTAACTATACAACAAATTTAGTTATATTAATATAACTATATTAATATAACTATATTAATTATAACGCGCATCTGAATACCTCTTAAGCAAACTAACCCAGGTGATGTTCAGAGAGTGAGTTGCTATGGTTACTCACATACCCTGAAAGTTACCTTCATTTTTGGAACCGAAAGTTGAGGTTATCCGCTTACTTACTCTTAAACATACCCGGTTTGTCACAACCTGCTTTCTGGAATACCCCCTTGGACCAGCTCTCAAACACAACACACACACACTGAATCTGGACCAGCTCTAACACACACACTAACACAACACACACACTGATTCTGGACCAGGGGCCTGTACCATGATGGTAGCTGAACAAACTCAGGCTTACAGGATTAGTTTTGAGTTGACAAAACCAAACCAATCCAATCCAGCTTTGTTGGTACGTGCACATGAAAGTGTGACATCAGCAGTGAACAGCCAATCACATGCCTTTCAACACAGAGAACATGACTCACTTCTCGCGAGAGAGCCAACGAGATTCAAAACTCTTTTGCCGAAGATTAAGAGATTGAAGTATATAAAGAATTTAAATGCATTTACACAGAAGTTAATAAAGAAAGATAATAAAAATAGAAGATAATAAAAATAAAGAAAATATCTAGTGCAAGTGAAAGTTGTGAAATCAGTTTATATAGTTGATTTTATATAATATATATATATATATACACACAGTTGCAATCAAAATTATTCAACTCCCCCGAGACTGTAATAATTTACAAAAATGTAGGCTTTTCTAAAGATACAGAGTTTTTTAAAAATTGTATCTATAACAGTTTAGTGGCAAATTAAAAGTGATAATGTCAATATATAATGTAATGCTATGGCTATGAGTCTATGGCTACAAGAAGATTTCCAAAGCACTAAAAGTTCCTAGAGACACAGCTGGCAGCCTTATTCATAAGTTTAAAATATGTTGTACAAGAAAACCATTGATGGTTTTGAAGAAAAAGCACAATATCATTAAGGGGAATAAAATGTTTGATCAGAGCAACTGAGAAAACCCCTCAATTTACTGCCAAAGGCTTGCAAGATGACCTGATGAAAGGAGGAAAACACATTTCAATGCAGAGTATAAGAAGAACACTAGACACGCACGGCCTTCAGTTGGGACGTCTTGCCGAATGCCACTCTTGACCAAGAAGAACATAAAAGGCCGACTTGAATATGCTAAACTTCATCTGGATAGACCCGTGGAGTTCTGGAAGGATGTTTTATGGAGTGATATGACCACACTGGAACCTTTTGGACCCATGGATCAGCGGTATGTCTGGGGCAAAAAAGGCAAAGCTTCTGAGCAGAAGAACACCATCTCCACGGTCAAACACGGAGGCGGTCCAGTCTTGCTATGGGGGTGCTTTGCTGTTGCAGGAAGTGGAAATTGTGACTGTATGAAGGACATCATGAAGTCTTGATGGTGATGCCTTCGGTGCAGAGACTGAAGCTTGATGATCAATGGACTTTCCTGAAGATCCCAAAGTACACATCCTAATCTACTGAAGCTTGTTTCAGGGATCAGTCGTAGAATGTGGAGAGTGGCCTGTACAGTCTTCAGATCTAAATCTCATTGAAAATATTTGGTGGAATTTGAAGAAAGCAGTGGTAACATGAAAACCAAAGATTATCAGTGATCTGGAAGCTTCTGAGCACTTACAGGTAGCGTTTATTGGAAGTTATAAAGAATAAAAGATTCTGCACAAAATTTGACTTTTGTGGGTTGAATAATTTTGAACATGAATGTTTAGATTTGATTTTTTCATTTCTCATCAACTTTACGTTCTCAGAATCACTTAAACCTTCTATAATAGTTTACTGAAAATGTCTTGCAGGTCAAGGGGGTTTAATAATTTAGATTGCAACTGTGTGTATATATATATATATATATATATAATGCGCTAGACTCAGAGACTCGAACATGTAAGGTCACATTTTTAAAGCTTTATCTATTTATTCTACAGCTTATTACATATTATCGGTATATATTAATATTTATTTAAACTAAATAATCATTTATAAACTAAAATTGCTTGTGTGTAATGGATTAAGTGTATATTGATTTTATATATCATAATATATTCATTTTATATGATTTATATAAAGTAATTATCATTAAAGCCAGACAATATTTTTTTTATCATATAGTGACCTTTAATTTGGAGCAGGCGAAACTGGAGGAGTGACTTTATTGCATCAGACGTGTCAGTTTGCTCACAGCTGATTGGTCCATTTCAGTTTGAGATCTCTTATCCAGAACATAACCTGCTCCGGAGCAGGTCAGCTGTGGAGCTTAAGTTACTATGACGATGAACACAGCTGAAAGCCAAGCCACTTTCATGGTACCTAAAACCCAGGATTGGCGCAATCTAAACTGAAATTTACCTGGCTAGCCAGCGAAACTGGCGTCATGGTACAGGCCCTAGCTCTCAAACAAAACAAAACAAAACACAACACAACACAACACAACAAACACAACACAACACAACACAACACAACACACTCTGGACCAGGTCAACAGATGACGGTTACCGACCGCGGCGGCCCTCAGGAGCCCCACCGGACACAACGCGGGTTCGAGTCCGAGCCTGACATCAGAATCCCGTCCATTCACGAAAGCGACGGACTCACTTTCACTTTCCGTTTGACAGCGGATCGGCGGAACGGCACGCGATGGAAGATCATGGATGTTTACGTGTATTAATTAGCAAGGCTCTGAATCATTCAATAGTGGCCACGGATACAAAAATTAGCACAGATAAAAAAAATAATAAACTTCCAGAAACTTTTCCTACAATCGCTCTCTCTGATGAATATTAATTAGGTAACGTGACGTTCGCCGTTCTGGTTGGCGCTCACCGTCACAGGCGCGTCTGATTGGTTAATGTCGTCTATGGTTGGGTTAGTTGTTGTTGTCTGATATAAACACAGCGCGTTACTGACCTCAAACACGAGACTTTAACTGGCGCTTTGGTGAAGAAGTGTGTGATTCGGCGTGTGTTCGGCTCAGGAACAGAACCGGTTCGCCCGGGTCCAATCGCGCGCTCTTCCTCAGGTGAGGTCGAGAGGTCAACGCGGGCTGGAGCCGAACTCTTCCGGGTCACACTGGACTTCTGCAGCCAGAGATCCAGAGAGTTCTGCGTCTGACCCTTCCTGTGGACTTTAGATGAACATTCAGCACGAAGGACTGGTTTTCCTTGGGTTTCTTCTTCTTCAGACCTGTATAAATGATACGTTAGAAAAACCTCAGCTGTTAAACGCTCACAGTCGTTCCGTTCTCGTGTGTGTGTGTGTGTGTGATCTGAACGTGAGGTGTGTTTACCGTGTGTGTGTGTGTGTGTGTGTGTGTCTCACCCTCGCTTCTGGCGCTTCTGGAGCGGCTCACACATGACATCTGTCAATCTGAGTAATAAAGATCAATAAACACTGATATAATTCACTGAGTATTTATTACCGACATGTATTAACATACAGCACGATTCCGTGATCAAGGGTTAATGTTCACTGCAGTCGCAGTTTCGGGGTTTATTATGAACGGATTTAGACACTAGTGCGTGAGTCTGACTTCCTGTTTTCTTGACGTTTAGCGCCAGTAACCAATGAGCGGTAGATGTTCTGCGAGTGGGCGGGGTCTGCGTGCTCATCTGCGCATGTGTAGTTCTGAAGCGTTGGCCAGAACCACGTGATCAGCGGAACTCTCCGGATGGCTCCCGCACGCGCGTGCCTGTGCGTTCTGTGCGGTTTACCGGCGGCGGGGAAATCCCGACTGGCGCGGGAGCTGCGGGGTCACGCGCAGAAACTCGGCTGGATGACGCTGCTCGTGACGTATGACGAACTGATCCCAGCGCGCGACTGGCGAGAGGTTTATCTTTCATGTTATGATAAACACATTATAATGTGTGTGTGGGCGTGTGTGTGTGTGTGTGTGTGTGTGTGTGTGTGTGTGTGTGTGTGTGTGTGTGTGTGAGAGAGAGAGAGAGAGAGAGAGAGCGAGCGAGTGTGTGTGAGTGAGTGTGTGAGAGAGAGAGAGAGAGAGAGAGAGAGAGCGCGCGCGAGTGTGTGTGAGTGAGAGAGAGAGTGAGTGTTGTAACAGTTTTCTGTTGTTTGTGTGTGAACGGCCCCTTATACTCCGTCTGGCTCGTGTGTGTGTGTGTGTGTGTGTGTGTGTGTGTTGTTTTGTTTTCCAGACTGAATGGAAGCAGCACAGGAAGACGGTTCTGATGTGTCTGGAGAGATTCCTGCATCAGACTCACACACACACACTCTCTGATCAGACTCACGCACATACACTCTCCGATCAGACTCACACACTCTCCGATCAGACTCACACACTCTCCGATCAGACTCACACTCACACACACACACTTTCAGAGAGCGATGATGACGTCTGGATGCGTTTCCAGCAGATGCTGCAGCAGCAGAGCGGCTCTCACACACACACACACTCGCAGCCGCTCGTCCTGCTGCTGGACGACAACTTCTACTACCAGAGCATGAGACACCAGATCCACCAGCTGGCCAGGAAGTGTAAGTGCGCTCCTGTGTTCCTGCGGCCGCGAGCCGGCGGACGTGACTAACGCTGTTCTGCTGTTGGACAGACGCCGTGGGGTTCTGCCAGGTGTTCCTGCACTGTCCGCTGCACGTGTGTGTCCGGAGGAACCAGCAGAGAGCGCAGCGCGTCCCCGAGGAAGTGTTGCTGCAGGTGTGTGAGCGCATGGAGCCTCCGGACCAGAGCCGGAACCGCTGGGAGCAGCAGAGCGTGATGCTGGACGCCACTGACCGCATCGCCCACGGAGACCTGTAGGTCAAACTCCACAGATTCAGAGAACATGTGCTAACTCGGCATGAGAGGGAAGATGCGCTGGTCTTTTCTCCTCTATTGTGCCGTATATGGAGTGAAACGCTTCACGAACAAGAACAAATGTAGGGCGGGGCTTGATTTTGTAAAGCAGCTCTAAAAAGAAAAGTGTCATTGTTCAGATCAATTCAGTTCAGTGCTGATTCAGATCAGTGTTGATTCAGTTCAGTGCTGATTCAGATCAGTGCTGATTTAGTGCAGTGCTGATTCAGATCAGTGTTGATTCAGTTCAGTGCTGATTCAGGTCAGTGTTGATTCAGGTCAGTGTTGATTCAGGTCAGTGTTGATTCAGGTCAGTGTTGATTCAGGTCAGTGTTGATTCAGTGCAGTGCTGATTCAGATCAGTGTTGATTCAGTGCAGTGCTGATTCAGTGCAGTGTTGATTCAGTGCAGTGCTGATTCAGTGCAGTGCTGATTCAGTTCAGTGCTGATTCAGGTCAGTGTTGATTCAGGTCAGTGTTGATTCAGTGCAGTGCTGATTCAGTGCAGTGCTGATTCAGTGCAGTGTTGATTCAGATCAGTGTTGATTCAGTGCAGTGCTGATTCAGTGCAGTGCTGATTCAGTGCAGTGTTGATTCAGATCAGTGTTGATTCAGTGCAGTGCTGATTCAGTGCAGTGTTGATTCAGGTCAGTGTTGATTCAGTGCAGTGCTGATTCAGTGCAGTGCTGATTCAGTGCAGTGTTGATTCAGATCAGTGTTGATTCAGATCAGTGTTGATTCAGATCAGTGTTGATTCAGTGCAGTGTTGATTCAGGTCAGTGCTGATTCAGGTCAGTGTTGATTCAGTTCAGTGTTGATTCAGTTCAGTGTTGATTCAGTTCAGTGTTGATTCAGTTCAGTGTTGATTCAGTTCAGTGTTGATTCAGTTCAGTGTTGATTCAGGTCAGTGTTGATTCAGGTCAGTGCTGATTCAGGTCAGTGTTGATTCAGGTGAGTGCTGATTCAGTTCAGTGTTGATTCAGATTTTCTCCTGAAGGCAGAGGCTGATGGAGCTGCTGGCGGCGGCGCTGGAGAACCCGCTGAGGCCCGTCCAGGACGAGTCGCAGCAGAAGGTCTTGGACACACGCACACACACACACACATAAACTTACTGCTAAACACATTTAAAAACACAATTACAATAGATGAACATGGACCGGTACAGAAATCCATAACCCAGCCCATCAGAGAGACGGATGATGATGATGATGATGATGATATGTGTTTCAGGAGGCGGACCGGCAGATCTGTGCGTCCAGCGCTCTTCATCAGGCTGATCGGACCTGCAGGCGTCTGGTGTCTCAGGCCGTGGCGTCGGCTCGCGGTACAGAGCTCACCGCTAACATCACTCACACAGTTTATACAGTACAGACTCCGTCAAATACATGAGACACACACACATTCTGCAGCTCCAACACAGTAGAGGCATTATTCAGATCAGATCAAGAACTGTGTGTGTCAGTACTCAGTGTTTCTGAGGTGTGTTTCAGTGGCGTGTGTGTGTCCTCCACAGAAGCGCGGGCATCTCCACACGAGCTGAAGGCTCTCGTCTCAGAGCTGAGCGAGCTGAAGACTCTCGTCCTGCAGGATCTGAAGAGGGACCCTGTGTCTCCGGAGCAGAAGCTGCTGGTGTTCGAGCGCCGCACACGCCAGATGCTGACCAGACACATCTCTGACCCCTGACCCCTGCTGGTGTTTGAGCTCCGCACACGCCAGACGCTGACCAGACACATCTCTGACCCCTGACCCCTGCTGGTGTTCGAGCGCCGCACACGCCAGACGCTGACCAGACACATCTCTGACCCCTGACCCCTGCTGGTGTTTGAGCTCCGCACACGCCAGACGCTGACCAGACACATCTCTGACCCCTGACCCCTGCTGGTGTTCGAGCGCCGCACACGCCAGATGCTGACCAGACACATCTCTGACCCCTGACCCCTGCTGGTGTTCGAGCGCCGCACACGCCAGATGCTGACCAGACACATCTCTGACCCCTGACCCCTGCTGGTGTTCGAGCGCCGCACACGCCAGACGCTGACCAGACACATCTCTGACCCCTGCTGGTGTTCGAGCTCCGCACACGCCAGACACATCTCTGACCCCTGACCCCTGCTGGTGTTCGAGCACCGCACACGCCAGACACATCTCTGACCCCTGCAGGTGTTCGAGCGCCCCACACACCAGCCGCTTGTGTTCGAGCGCCGCACACGCCAGACGCTGACCAGACACATCTCTGACCCCTGACCCCTGCTGGGGTTCGAGCGCCACACTCGCCAGACGCTGACCAGACACATCCCTGACCTCTGACCCCTACTGTCTCCTTCTGAAGGATCTGTGATTGGACACAAGGCTTTATTTCATCATATAGTTAATAATGTAAATGCATCTGTCGCTGATTTTCATTTGGAGACTCATTGAGTTTGTGCTATTGTTTCTTTTTCTTTACAAAAGCAGAGATTGCAGTCGCTGGTGTAGATTAAACTAACAGATTTATGAATCAGAAGCCCTTCATGTGTGACCGACTGGGATTTCAATACATCAGTCACAAACACTGACAGTGAGTCTGTAGGTCATAGGTCACTGTTGCTCAAGGGTTAGGGTCAGGTTCATCGGCGTGGAATATTTGCATATATTTAAATTGATAACTATTTTTAAACATGCATTATTCTTTAATATATAATATATCTTTAAAACATATATATATTTTAAATCAATTATAGATATAAATATAAATTACGTAGTTGGGCTGCGAGTCAATAAATTCACTGATATAAAATATATACAAACATGTGAAATAACTGATTATTCAGATTTCCCACTAACAGATAACATTGCAAATACAACGTTAAGATGTTTTGTCTTCTGTATACCATAATGCATTATTAATTCATAAATGTATCCGATCATCTGCAACATTTTGTGCTTCCGAAGAGTTTGACGAGTCTCCGTTTGGTTCCACTTTGTGAGAAATAAATTTCAGACGAAAAGGAGCGATATGGGTACTCTAGTAATTGACGGGTGTTATTATAGATTATTACTAGTAAAATGGCATTGTTTGTGGGTGTGTGTTATAGTTGTAAAATAAAGGTGTTTGTCCGTCACCGCTGCCGCTTGTTTCCTCCGGACACTTTAGACTGTGACACAGAGCCGCAATGACACCCGCGCTCAGAATGATGCGACAGGTCAGAACAAACTACACACACACACGATATAAAGCCTCGGAACACATACACACATACACGATATAAAGCCTCGGAACACAACACACACCTAACACGATGTTTATATGATGAACAGACCTGTGATGGAGCGATAGCCGAACTTACAGACTCGATTATAATGACCAGATGACGGTCAAACCAATCATTCTCTGGATTAGAGATCAATAACTGTCCCAGATTCTTCTGATGGGTTTCGTGTGTTTATTCTCTGATCTGCCCTTCAGTTTCGTTTGTTTTGACACTGTCAGTATCAGATAAATCAAAGATTCACAAAAACATGTAAAGATAATATTTAAATAATTTAACAACACATTTACTTGTTTTCCCTTCTTTTTTGTTCGTTTAGTGTCCTAATAAATAAATTAAATGTAAGTAAAAATGGTTAATGGTCACATGACTTGCAGCTAAACAAGTTTTAATGTTTTGTTTTTAATTATTTGTTTTTTTATTTACATTTTTATGGTCTAATCAGCAGTGTTTCGCCTGTGAAAAGGGGGGTATTCCAGAAAGCAGGTTATGTGACATGCCCGGGTTTGTTTAAGAGTAAGTAAGCGGATAACCTCGATTTGTTGCTTTGTTGAGAGTGTCTTGTGTTAAACGGGAACAAACTATGAGTTGTCTAAACTTTACTCACGGACACGTTTTTGGAACCAGCACACCTCGAGTAAGCAAGGTTTGGGTTAATCAACCAAGAGTTCAGAGTATGATTGTAAGTTAACCTTGCTTTCTGGAATACCCCCCTGAGCCTATGTGTGTGTGTGTTTGTGTTTAGGTGTGTGATCGCGTGACCCGCTCGCGCGCCGCCGTCAGACTCCTGTGTTCACGCGCCGCGGCCGCAGCGCATCTGGACACGAGCAGACCCGCGTTCCCCCCGTTACAGAGTTACTCTGAGGAGGAGAGCATGATGAGAGACACCGGTGAGACACACACTCACACACACACACACACACTCTCTCTCTCTCTCTCTCTCTCTCTCTCTCTCTCTCTCTCTCTCTCTCTCTCTCTCTCTCTCTCACACACACACACACTCACACACACTCTCTCTGTCTCACTCACACACACACTCTGTCTCTCACACACTCACTCACACACTCACTCACTCTCACACACACACACACACACACACACACACTCACTCACTCACTCACTCACTCACTCACTCACACACACACACACTCCGTCTGAAGCTGCTCTTCTCTTTCCCAGTGAGGAAGTTCGCTCAGGAACGCATTGCTCCATTTGTTTCCAAGATGGATGAGGACTCGGTCATGGATGCAGGCGTGATCAGAGCTCTGTTCCAGCAGGGCGTGAGTGTCTCCGTCTCAGAACCATCACACACTGGATCCGAGAAATAAACACACACACAGAGCGCTACAGGTTTAGTGTGCAGTGAGTCCAGACTGTGTGAATAATCATTCTGTGTTTTGCAGTTAATGGGGATGGAGATCGGAGCTGAGTACGGAGGCACGGGCTCCACGTTCTTCTCATCCATCCTGGTGATCGAGGAGCTGGCGAAGGTGGACCCGTCCGTGTCTGTGCTGTGTGACATCCAGAACACACTGATCAACACACTGCTGGGGAACCTGGGAACGGAGGAGCAGAAGGAGCGCTACCTGCCTCGCCTCGCCAGCGACACGGTGACTGACGCGCCGCTGCTCCACCACCTGTGAGGATGTGTTCTCTGACTGACGCTGTGTGTGTGTGTGTGTGTGTGTGTGTGTGTGTGTGTGTTCTTCATCAGGTCGGCAGCTTCTGCCTGTCGGAGTCGGAGTCGGGCAGCGACGCGTTCTCCCTGAAGACTAAAGCAGAGAAGCAGAACGATTATTACATCATCAACGGCTCCAAGATGTGGATCAGCAACGCAGAACATGCAGGAGTCTTTCTGGTCATGGCCAACGCAGAACCCGCCGCGGTACACACACACACTCTCTCTCTCACACACACACACACACACACACACACACACTCTCTCTCTCACACACACACGCACTCACACACACACACACACGCACTCACACACACGCGCTCTCACACACACACACACTCACACACGCGCTCACACACACACTCACACACACACTCACACTCACACACGCGCTCACACACACACACACTCTCACTCACACACGCGCGCACACACTCTCACACACACACAAACTCACACGCACTCACACACACACACACACACACTCTCACTCACACACGCGCGCACACACTCTCTCACACACACAAACTCACACGCACTCACACTCACACACAAACTCACACGCACTCACACACACACACACACACACACTCTCTCACTCACACGCGCGCACTCTCACACACACACAAACTCACACGCACACACGCGCACACACTCTCACACACACACAAACTCACACTCACACACGCGCGCACACACTCTCACACACACACAAACTCACAGGCACTCTCACACACACACACAAACTCACAGGCACTCTCACACACACACAAACTCACAGGCACTCTCACACACACACAAACTCACAGGCACTCACACTCACACACACAAACTCACACACGCGCTCTCACACACTCACACACACACACACACACACACGCGCTCTCACACACTCACACACACACACACACACACACACACGTGCTCACACACGCGCACACACACACTCACACACGCGCTCACACACACACTCTCACACACACACAAACTCACACGCACTCACACACACACACAAACTCACACTCACACACACACACACACACACACACTCTCACTCACACACGCGCGCACACACTCTCACACACACACAAACTCACACGCACTCACACACACACACACACACAAACTCACACTCACAAACGCGCTCACACTCTCACACACACACACACACTCTCTCACTCACACACGCGCGCACACTCTCACACACACACAAACTCACACACACTCACACACACACAAACTCACACTCACACACGCGCGCACACTCACACACACACAAACTCACAGGCACTCTCACATACACACAAACTCACAGGCACTCACACTCACACACACAAACTCACACGCACTCACACTCACGCACACAAACTCACAGGCACTCACACTCACACACACAAACTCACACACGCGCTCTCACACACTCACACACACACACACACACACACACGTGCTCACACACGCGCACACACACACTCACACACGCGCTCACACACACACTCTCACACACACACAAACTCACACGCACTCACACACACACACACAAACTCACACTCACACACACACACACTCTCACTCACACACGCGCGCACACACTCTCACACACACACAAACTCACACGCACTCTCACACACACACACACACACACACAAACTCACACTCACAAACGCGCTCACACTCTCACACACACACACACACTCTCTCACTCACACACGCGCGCACACTCTCACACACACACAAACTCACACACACTCACACTCACACACACACAAACTCACACTCACACACGCGCGCACACTCACACACACACAAACTCACACTCACTCACTCACTCACACACACTCACACACATACACACACACACACACTCACTCTCACACACACACACACACACACTCTCTCTCACTCACTCACTCACACACTCACATTCACTCACTCACTCTCTCACACTCACACACACTCACACACACACACACACACAAACTCACTCACACTCTCTCTCTCTCTCTCTCACACACACTCACTCACACACACACACACACACACTCTCACACACACACACACACACACACTCACTCTCTCACACACTCACTCACTCACTCACTCTCTCTCACACACACACACACACACTCACACACACACACACACTCACTCACACACTCACTCTCTCACACACTCACTCTCACACACACACTCACTCTCACACACACACACACACTCACTCTCTCACACACACACTCACATACTCACTCACTCTCTCACTCACACACACACACTCACAGCTGTGATTGGCTCTTGTATGTGTTTAGGCTGCATGTCACATGACGACAGTAGAGACTCAGCAGGTTCTGCCGCTCTAACAGCAGATGCTTGTCTCTTGTTCATCTGTGCTGATTGAGTTGTCATGTGACTGCTTGTGTCATGTGACTGTGCTTGTGTCATGTGACAGGGTTACAGAGGAATCACCTGCTTCATCGTGGACCGAGACACGGATGGGCTTCACATCGGCAGGAAGGAGAATAAGCTGGGTCTGAGAGCCTCGTCCACCTGTCCTCTGACGTTCGACAACATGAAGGTCAGTCATGGTTTCACCGCATCACCTGACAGGTTCTGTTTACTCCTGTGTGTAGTGTTTACTCCTGCGGTTAAGATGCGTTTCAGTCGATCGGATCACAGGTAGACGAGCAAACACACTCCGTTTACACCCGGTGTTTTCATCCATCTTTCTGTCCTGATTCTGTTAGGGGAGGGTCTATGGGCTCTTCCCATAATGTCAGTAGGAGGAGGGCAGGGCGTCTTCTAGTGGCTGTTCGAACACATTCGACCACATGAGCGTCAACACTACGAAAGCAATGTGTTTTCCACCACCTCTGGATGTCGTCGTAAGTGGACGAGCTCAAAGTGTGTTAGACCCTGTTTCCACCTGTGTGTAGTGTTTCCACCTGTGTTTACTCCCGTGTGTAGTGTTTACTCCCGTGTGTAGTGTTTACTCCCGTGTGTAGTGTTTACTCCCGTGTGTAGTGTTTAAACCTGTGTAGTGTTTACTCCCGTTTCCACCTGTGTGTAGTGTTTACTCCCGTTTCCACCTGTGTGTAGTGTTTACTCCCGTTTCCACCTGTGTGTAGTGTTTACTCCCGTTTACTCCTGTGTGTAGTGTTTACACCTGTGTGTAGTTTACTCCCATTTACTCCTGTGTGTAGTGTTTACACCTGTGTAGTGTTTACTCCCGTTTACTCCTGTGTGTAGTGTTTACTCCCGTTTACTCCTGTGTGTAGTGTTTACACCTGTGTGTAGTTTACTCCCATTTACTCCTGTGTGTAGTGTTTACACCTGTGTGTAGTGTTTACTCCCATTTACTCCTGTGTGTAGTGTTTACACGTGTGTGTGTGTGTGTGTGTGTGTGTGTGTGTAGTGTTTACACCTGTGTAGTGTTTACTCCTGTTTACTCCTGTGTGTAGTGTTTACTCCTGTGTGTAGTGTTTACTCCCGTTTCCACCTGTGTGTAGCGTTTACTCCAGTGTGTAGTGTTTACTCCCGTTTCCACCTGTGTGTAGTGTTTACTCCCGTGTGTAGTGTTTACTCCCGTTTCCACCTGTGTGTAGTGTTTACTCCAGTGTGTAGTGTTTACTCCCGTTTCCACCTGTGTGTAGTGTTTACTCCCGTGTGTAGTGTTTACTCCCGTTTGCACCTGTGTGTAGTGTTTACTCCTGTGTGTAGTGTTTACACGTGTGTGTGTGTGTGTGTAGTGTTTACACCTGTGTAGTGTTTACTCCTGTTTACTCCTGTGTGTAGTGTTTACTCCTGTGTGTAGTGTTTACTCCCGTTTCCACCTGTGTGTAGTGTTTACTCCAGTGTGTAGTGTTTACTCCCGTTTCCACCTGTGTGTAGTGTTTACTCCCGTGTGTAGTGTTTACTCCCGTTTGCACCTGTGTGTAGTGTTTACTCCTGTGTGTAGTGTTTACTCCTGTGTGTAGTGTTTACTCCCGTGTGTAGTGTTTACTCCCGTTTACTCCCGTGTGTAGTGTTTACTCCTGTGTGTAGTGTTTACTCCCGTGTGTAGTGTTTACTCCTGTGATCCGATGAGCACCAGCTGTAAACAGGGCCGTTAATGAAAGCGTTCAGGGGTCCGTTCTCCATACGTGAGTTACTCATTGATGATTCGACGTGATCCAGGATTGTCCGGTTCTTTGAAGCTCATCCTGGAGTTGTTGTCATAGCAACAGGTCCTCAGGGATCAGAGTTATTTCATGGAAACAGGATCAGATTTGCATCTTTAAGCGGAGATGATGATTAAAGTCTGTCTCATACACTGATGCTCTCTCACAAGAGGAATGAACCAGGGACGACAATAATAATGATTTCAATAAAATAAATTACAAATATTATAATGTTGTGTAGTCTATTATAATATAGACACAGCCAGTTTTACTCTTTGAGAGGTTTATTTATGAGGGAATAATTACCTAATAATATTATTGGACTCTGACACACATGATGTACATATGTGAGCCGACCGTTAATTTGAGCAGATATTAATATGAACGGACATTAATATGAGCAGATAACTGATTAATGCTGTAAATGCCATTCAAAATAAGATCTTGACCCTTAAGAAACTGTAATTAATGCTGTCACGTGACACATCTGTCAAATTAAACGAACCGCTAATTACAACATTGAGAAATATAAAGCCTGTACAAATATTAGCAGTCATGAAATAATGGTGAATCATGTAACAAACTGCACATTCCGTTTATCTATTATAACGTTTATGTTGTTTTGGTCGCTCGGCTGTTTCCTCATAAAGTTTTTCGTCAGGTGCGACGATCTTT
>CM077187.1:38561591-38564091 GCA_039654105.1 Coreius guichenoti | reverse complement strand
TGAGTAGTGAGTGAGTCGGACGCGAGTGAGTGAGTCAGACAGACGCGAGTGAGTAGTGAGTGAGTAATGGGTGAGTCAGACGCGAGTGAGTAATGGGTGAGTCAGACGCGAGTGAGTCGGACGCGAGTGAGTCGGACGCGAGTGAGTCGGACGCGGGTGAGTAGTGAGTGAGTCAGACAGACGCGAGTGAGTAGTGAGTGAGTAATGGGTGAGTCAGACGCGAGTGAGTAATGGGTGAGTCGGACGCGAGCGAGTCGGACGCGAGCGAGTCGGACGCGAGCGAGTCGGACGCGAGCGAGTCGGACGCGAGCCAGAGGCGAGCGAGTCGGACGCGAGCCAGAGGCGAGCGAGTCGGACGCGAGCCAGAGGCGAGCGAGTCGGACGCGAGCCAGAGGCGAGCCAGAGGCGAGCGAGTCGGACGCGAGCCAGAGGCGAGCGAGCCAGAGGCGAGCGAGTCGGACGCGAGCCAGAGGCGAGCGAGCCAGAGGCGAGCGAGTCGGACGCGAGCCAGAGGCGAGCCAGAGGCGAGCGAGTCGGACGCGAGCCAGAGGCGAGCCAGAGGCGAGCGAGTCGGACGCGAGCCAGAGGCGAGCCAGAGGCGAGCGAGTCGGACGCGAGCCAGAGGCGAGCGAGTCGGACGCGAGCCAGAGGCGAGCGAGAGGCGAGCGAGTCGGACGCGAGCGAGTCGGACGCGAGCCAGAGGCGAGCGAGTCGGACGCGAGCCAGAGGCGAGCGAGTCGGACGCGAGCCAGAGGCGAGCGAGTCGGACGCGAGCCAGAGGCGAGCGAGTCGGACGCGAGCCAGAGGCGAGCGAGTCGGACGCGAGCGAGTCGGACGCGAGCCAGAGGCGAGCGAGTGGTGAGCGAGTCGGACGCGAGTCAGAGGCGAGCGAGTGGTGAGTGAGTCGGGCGCGAGCGAGTCGGGCGCGAGCGAGTCGGGCGCGAGCGAGTCGGGCGCGAGCGAGTCGGGCGCGAGCGAGTCGGGCGCGAGCGAGTCGGGCGCGAGCCAGAGGCGAGCGAGTCGGACGCGAGCGAGTCGGACGCGAGCCAGAGGCGAGCGAGTAGTGAGTGAGTCGGACGCGAGTAGTGAGTGAGTCGGGCGCGAGTGAGTCGGGCGCGAGTGAGTCGGGCGCGAGTGAGTCGGGCGCGAGTGAGTCGGGCGCGAGTGAGTCGGGCGCGAGTGAGTCGGGCGCGAGTGAGTCGGGCGCGAGTGAGTCGGGCGCGAGTCAGAGGCGAGTGAGTAGTGAGTGATTCAGAGGCGAGTGAGTAGTGAGTGAGCCAGAGGCGAGTGAGTAGTGAGTGAGCCAGAGGCGAGTGAGTAGTGAGTGAGCCAGAGGCGAGTGAGTAGTGAGTGAGTCAGAGGCGAGTGAGTCGGACGCGAGTGAGTAGTGAGTGAGTCGGACGCGAGTGAGTAGTGAGTGAGTCGGACGCGAGTGAGTCAGAGGCGAGTGAGTAGTGAGTCGGACGCGAGTCAGAGGCGAGTGAGTAGTGAGTGAGTAGTGAGTGAGTCGCGAGTCAGAGGCGAGTGAGTAGTGAGTGAGTCAGAGGCGAGTGAGTAGTGAGTGAGTCAGAGGCGAGTGAGTGAGTCAGGCGAGTGAGTCGGACGCGAGTGAGTAGTGAGTGAGTCGGACGCGAGTGAGTAGTGAGTCGGACGCGAGTGAGTCAGAGGCGAGTGAGTAGTGAGTCGGACGCGAGTCAGAGGCGAGTGAGTAGTGAGTGAGTCAGAGGCGAGTGAGTAGTGAGTGAGTCAGAGGCGAGTGAGTAGTGAGTGAGTCAGAGGCGAGTGAGTGAGTCAGGCGAGTGAGTCGGACGCGAGTGAGTGAGTCAGGCGAGTGAGTCGGACGCGAGTGAGTAGTGAGTGAGTCGGACGCGAGTGAGTAGTGAGTGAGTCGGACGCGAGTGAGTAGTGAGTGAGTCGGACGCGAGTGAGTCGGACGCGAGTGAGTCGGACGCGAGTGAGTCGGACGCGAGTGAGTCGGACGCGAGTGAGTCGGACGCGAGTGAGTCGGACGCGAGTGAGTCGGACGCGAGTGAGTAGTGAGTGAGTCGGACGCGAGTGAGTAGTGAGTGAGTCGGACGCGAGTGAGTAGTGAGTGAGTCGGACGCGAGTGAGTAGTGAGTGAGTCGGACGCGAGTGAGTAGTGAGTGAGTCGGACGCGAGTGAGTAGTGAGTGAGTCGGACGCGAGTGAGTAGTGAGTGAGTCGGACGCGAGTGAGTAGTGAGTGAGTCGGACGCGAGTGAGTCAGAGGCGAGTGAGTAGTGAGTCAGAGGCGAGTGAGTCGGAGGCGAGTGAGTCGGACGCGAGTGAGTAGTGAGTGAGTCGGACGCGAGTGAGTAGTGAGTGAGTCGGACGCGAGTGAGTAGTGAGTCAGACGGACGCGAGTGAGTAGTGAGTCAGACGGACGCGAGTGAGTAGTGAGTGAGTCAGAGGCGAGTGAGTAGTGAGTGATTCAGAGGCGAGTGAGTAGTGAGTGATTCAGAGGCAAGTGAGTCAGAGGCG
>CM077187.1:38539091-38556591 GCA_039654105.1 Coreius guichenoti | reverse complement strand
TCAGTTTTGTTTTTTGATTATTTTGCCCGTGTTAATGCTAACTACATACATTTTGGCACAGGCGTGTATTTTTATTGGAATTTTACTATTTCACCCCCATTTCCTTTCAAAAATAAATTTTGCACTTGGTACACAAAATACTTCCTCTTGTCACCTTTTGGACAAATGTCCCCATTGAAACCCATTGAAACTGCAATTTTTAATCCCAGGGCCATTAACTCTAAAATGATGCGATCTTTGTTAACAGGCTTTCATTCTGTTGGCAAGGATTCAAAATTTACATTTTTACTATTTTTTACCAGATGGAGCCATTTTTTCAGGTTTGGCCTATACATCACATACTCGCTTTATTCCTGCTTTCTGCTTCTGCGTGTTATAGAGACAATTGGATAAATGATGCAGCTATAACTGTGTGTGTGTGTGTGTGTGTGTGTGTGTGTTGGCATGGATGTCAGAGTGAGGTGTGTATGCAATAAAAAAATTGTGTGTGTGTGTGCTTGTAATATTTGAGAGAGAAAAACTCAACTGCAAATCACAAATCCACCTGCTGTGTGTGTGTGTGTGTGTGTGTGTGTGTGTGTGTGTGTGTGTGTGTGTGTGTGTGTGTGTGTGTGTGTGTTAAAGAGAGAGTGTGTGTGTGTGTGTGAGAGTGTGTGTGTTTGTGTGTTAGAGAGAGTGTGTGTGTGTGTGAGAGTGTGTGTGTGTGAGAGAGAGTGTGTGTGAGAGTGTGTGTGTGTGTGTGTGTGAGAGAGAGAGAGCGTGTGTGTGTGTGTGAGAGAGAGAGCGTGTGTGTGTGTGTGTGTGTGTGTGTGTGTGTGTGTGTGTGTGTGTGTGTGTGTGAGAGAGTGTGTGTGTGTGTGTGAGAGAGAGAGAGAGAGCGTGTGTGTGTGTGTGTGTGAGAGAGAGAGAGCGTGTGTGTGTGTGAGAGAGAGAGCGTGTGTGTGTGTGTGTGTGTGTGTGTGTGTGTGTGTGAGAGAGTGTGTGTGTGTGTGTATGTGTGTGTGTGAGAGAGAGAGAGAGAGAGAGAGAGAGAGTGTGTGTGTGTTAGAGAGAGAGAGAGAATGTGTGTGTGTGTGTGTGTGTGTGTGTGAGAGAGAGAGAGAGAGAGAGAGAGAGAGAGAGAGTGAGTGTGTGTGTGTGTGTGTGTGTGTGTGTGTGTGTGTGTGTGTGTGTGTGTGTGTGTGTGTGTGTGTGTGTGTGAGAGAGAGAGAGAGAGTGTGTATGTGTGTGAGAGAGAGTGTGTGTGTGTGTGTTTGTGTGTTAGAGAGAGAGAATGTGTGTGTGTGTGTGTGTGTGTGTGTGTGTGTGTGTGTGTGTGTGTGTGTGTGTGTGTGTGTGTGTGTGTGTGTGTGTGTGTGTGTGTGTGTGTTTCCACAAACCTGGAAGCGCTTCTGGGTGTATATAATCAGTATACATTTATAAAAATTATTTTTTAAAAACAAGTATAATCAATGAATTATGATTAATTGACTGGCATTGTGAGAATATCACGTAACCATGTAATCTATAGAGAAGTAACTGTAGTCTGATTATGAGCATTTTAAAATGTAATACAAGTATTTAATGTGTGGAATCTGATCATGTAATCCGCTGGTTTAAAGAGTGTGTGAAACTACGGGATAATCCACGGCTGTGCGTTAAACGGTTTTAATGCATGATGAAGAGACAAAGAACCGCCGACCGAAGTCATGACAGCGTTTCATCATCAGGGGCGTCAGGAGCAAACACGTGGGTGGTCCTCCCGCAGAACAAGGTCAAGGTCAAAGGTCAGAGTCAAGGGCGTCGTTTGGGTTTGATCACTGGTGAAGTGTGAGCCGTTAGCGGGTCCCTCGTGAGGTTTATTCATTTATCTGCTTGTTTGTTTGTTTAATTTTGCAAAATGGTCTTTTGTGGTATCACCCACACATGAGTTGATATAATAACTGCAAAAAATGTAATAGCCTAGTCAAAAATGACTTGTTTACAGGATATGATGTCTTTTATTTTATTTAAGCACCTAAAAACTTAGCAGTTTGACAGAATTTTCTAAATGAAAGTGCTATGATCAAACTAACTGTACTTAATGTTCTTATATTGAAAATGTTCATTTTCTGTCATCTTTTGGAATATCTGAAAGCCAGGTTTACCTAATATATGTCATTATTAGAACACATTTTATATTTTTTAATAATTTTTTAAGGAGGGATTTAGTCAAGTTTTAGTAAAAATGTACCACAATAAATACAACAGAACGTGATGAATTCTAGTAAAGGTGGTCTGAGTAGTTTATGTTGGTGTAGAATGTCTTTAGTTCGTGTGGCTGTTCTAGGTCACGTTCGACTTTCTCCAGAGCGTTATAAAGCGCTCACATTCACGTTATCAACAGCGTCGCGATGGGAACGGCTCGCGCAAATCTTATTACACTTTTGGAGCGCGCGCAGATTATACGGTGATTCGCGCGTCACTCACGCACAATAATAAATAATATTGCACAGCAATATTAATTGGTCCGTTCACTTCGTATTAAATTAATTCATAGCCTGATTCTATGTTTCCATTAACCATGGTAGGCTATAAATATTGGGGGAGTTGTACTTGCTTGTTTTGGTTATTGGGGGGTTACGCCCCTGTCTGGAGTACACGCCATTTACATTAAGTACAAACATCCTGCATTGTTTACTAAACATCTGGTTGGGCCAGACAAAACTACAGAAGACATTAATTCATTTATAGTGACAGTAGCGTATGGGGTAAAGTGTGGCACATGGCAGAGAGTTTCCGCCTTTTGCCGAACTCGCTCTACTCCCTTTTCCCATCACATATCAGATCGGAAAGGCATTTATTTTCAATAAATTTTAAGAAAATATTAGAAAAGTGGAAATGAAGCGTCTAACGTGTGTTTAATAATAAAGTGTTTATCGGTTAGTGGTGAACAGACGCTGAATTAGAGACGGCAAAGTGAATGGGTCCAATAGTGTCCCGTCCACATACAATGGTTCCGACGCCCATGAGATTAATGCACAGCTAGTCGTGGATTACTCCCTTTATGCCAGGGTTATTTGCCAGCATTGACAATTTAAGATGTTATTGATGTTTGCTGCGAAATATTTGACCGGAAGGGTAAAGATGACGGTTATTTTCGTCAGTTACGGCTGGTTAGATCCAGCATTCCGCCCGCTCTGAATCACACACAGAGATAAAGTAGTGCGGAAGATTACATTTAGTTTAATGAATGATTTATAGCTTTTATTTTAAATAATTGTTGGAGAGAGAGAGAGAGAGAGAGATGAGATGTGTACCTGCGTCTGTTTGTCTTTCTCTATTAACAACGAAGCTGTGAATTTAATTACTTCAGAATAGCGATGCTGAAGAATATAATGTAGCGATCCAGTAGCAAAGCTATTTTATGACTAAAAGTCGCGGGGCAGCGTTGATAAGTTTCTCTGTGTGTGTGTGTGTGTGTGTGTGTGTGAGAGAGAGAGAGAGAGAGAGAGAGAGAGAGAGAGAGAGAGAGAGAGAGAGAGAGAGAGAGAGAGAGAGAGAGAGAGAGAGAGAGAGAGAGAGAGAGAGAGAGAGAGAGAGAGAGAGACGTATGTGTGCGCGCTTCAATGAAAATAGCGCATTAATATAGAACTGTGATTCAACTGACTTGGAACTACCTGTGTATTAAACGGTTTTATTGCACACCTTCCAGCTAATCAGAATCGAGTATACAGACAGACCATGATATAAAAGAGTTTATTCTATGAAAACATTTAGACACATTGTTAAACTGCTGAAACTCGCTGTGATGTGCTTTATTTTAACGTGTGTGTGTGTGTGTGTGTTTGTGTCAGATGGACTCAGAGACTCGACGCATGCGCTGAAAGCAGAAGCGGATCCGGATCCCAGAGATGAGGATGAGGATGTTCTCCTGGAGGAAAGTGACTCGGACGAGCAGAAGATGGAGGAAAGCTCTCAGAAGAAGCTCTGCCGGAAGAAGAAGACCCGGACCGTGTTTTCCCGCGCGCAGGTGTTCCAGCTGGAGTCCACCTTCGACCGGAAGCGCTACCTGAGCAGCTCGGAGCGGGCCGGACTGGCCGCGGCGCTCCGCCTGACCGAGACGCAGGTCAAGATCTGGTTCCAGAACCGGCGCAACAAGTGGAAGCGGCAGATCGCCGCCGAACTGGAGGCCGCCAATCTCAGCCACGCGCAGAGGATCGTGCGCGTGCCCATTCTGTACCACGAGCACGCGGAGAGCGCGCGCGCCGCGGGTCTGACCTTCACGCACGCACTTTATTACCCGCATTCCCTGATAAGACCCGTGTGAGGACCCGAGAGACTCAACCTGTTACAAGCGATCAACACTACCAACTAATTCACCTGTCGGAAGAGTGACACACACACACACACTCACACACACACTTTCTCACACACACACACACACACACACACACTTTCTCTCACACACTCACTCACTCACTCACACACACACACACACACACACACACACACACATTCACTCACACACACACTCACATTCACTCTCTCTCTCGCTCTCTCACACACACACACACACACACACACACACTTTCTCGCTCTCACACACACACACACACTCACTCACACGCATACTTACACTCACACGCACACACACACACACGTCTGGCGCGCTATCTTTCTGGGTACTCTCCATAGATGTAATGGTTTTTATACTGTACAAGCTGTATATTCTCTCCCCTTACACTAACCCTACCCCTAAACCTACCCATCACACACACACACACACACACACACACACACACTAACCCTACCCCTAAACCTACCCATCACACACACACACACACACTAACGCTAAACCTACCCATCACACACACACACACTAACCCTAAACCTACACATCACACACACACACACTACCCCTAAACCTACCCATCACAGAAAACGTTCTGCATTTTTACATTTCAAAAGAACTCATTCTGTATGATTTATAAGCTTTTGTACCCATGAGGACCTCAGTTTAGGTCCCACAGTGACACGAGTCCCCATGAGTGTGTGTGCATTCAGGGTGAAGTCCCCACCGGGATAGAAAAACATGTCCACTCACTCACTCACACTCTCTCACACACACACACACACACACACACACCTGCAGCGGCAGGATCAGGATTCATCGCCTGTCAATCAAAGTGGCTGTAAAAAAAGATGAAGTTATGATGTGTGTTTTTGTATGTAAAAAGAAATCTCGCTGTGCTGAAGAATGTTGGTTCAGCAAATGCCAGGTGCAACTGCGTTTATTATTAGGCTTTATTATTATTATTAGCCTATTATTGTTGTTGTTGCTGTTTTCCATGAGCAATGTGTTCCGCCGCGGGAACGAGCATAAATCTCTGTTGTTGAAACACGGGAATGTTTTTCTGTGTGTTTTTAATAATGTTGTAACAGATTTTAATTTCATGATTTCCAGACGATTGAAATAAATTGTTATGATTGTATTTGTCGGTGTGAATCTGCACATGCACTAGTAAATATTTTAATGTCTGAAAAACGTCAGGAATTATGAATGATTGTGTTTAATGGGGATTTTGGTGGAATTTTTATATGATCATAAATAAATGTCCGTGTGTGAGTGAGTGAGTGTGTGTGTGTGTGTGTGTGTGTTTGTGTGTGATTCGATGACGTCAGATAATAAAGCGCTTCTGTTGTAATTATTAACTCATTTATTTTTGTCGTCATTATTTTACTTTATTTACCTTTAGAATGAAAACAATCATCATCTGTGTTTTTATGACATTCTCACCGCAGAAATTATTTTATTACCTTAAAGAAAAGCTACACATTATATATAATTTCAGTCCGTATCTCAGATCACGTTTAATAAAGAAAATAATGTTTAAAACAGTAATTTAATGCAAATCTCCATCTCTGATTCACTTCTGCATTAAAAACATCCGCAGATTATTAATATTCACTCTTACAAATACAGATCCAACAGCGAGGCTCTTAAAATAACACTGAAGATTATTATAATAACATAAACATTTAGATTAAAGATTAAAGGCTCTTCATGAACCATCGATGCTGATAAAACCTTTATTATTATTATTATTATTATTATTGTTATTATTATTATTATTAGAGTTTGATTCCCGCTAATTATATTATCTGATGAAACGTTTAACAACAATAGGTTATGTTTTATAGATTATATAAATCCACTGAATCAATCCTTCTGTTTCAGTGTTCTGTTATATTATATTATATGTTTTCGTGGAAATTCGTGAATATGCATTCTTCAAAATATTATCGAGCTAAAAAAATCTTTGAAATCTATAAAAACTATATATATATATATAAATTGAAATCTTATATAACCATACAATAAAAAAAACATAATTCCCTCCATAATGTGTAATAATATCACGAGCATCTGCAGCTGAAGCGATATTTCTCACGTCTTTAGAGATTGATCTCGATGTTAATTACAGAGAATTCATAAACCGCGCGTTCTGATTGGCTGGAGTGACACACGTCATCATCTTTCAAACTGCGGATTTATAAATATTTTCAGTGAGTAAAAAAAAATCATCATCATCAGCTCGTGCTCGGAAAACAGACCGTTTGAGTTTAATCATTTAATCATTTTCCCACACAAATACAACATTTTGTCTCCCGGAGATTATTGTTGAATCTTTTTCTCTAAATTTTGATGATTCTGGTTAAATTTCTGTTTTATGATATACAGAGATTTAATAATATATTTGAATATTTCTCAAAACCTTTTGAATGTTTAAATTGTCTGACAAATATATGTGCTTTAATTCTTAAAAAAAAAAAAAAAAAAAAAACAGTGTTTGTGTTTTATGATCGTGTGTTTTCCACTGAAAATGGAGAAATAATGACAGCAACTGATAAAACTAAAGCACATGTAAAATGAAACATTTTATAATGAAAGGAACAGAGCATTAGCACTGATTTATTTGAACACATTACATCATTCAAACGTTCAAATATAACGTTAAAATGCCGCGATTCCTCATTTTGTACTTATTAAAATAATATACATAAATATAGAGATATATACAGATTTAGTCGCGATACTGGCCTTGATCATATTTGGAAAGAAATGAAAAGTAAAGACAAGAAAATGAATGATAATAACCTAACCCTGAGTGATACACAGCTCTGATTCAACGAGCGGAAATACGCAACATCTCGCGGGATTTTGTTGTTTGGTGTTTCTGCCATGTTCTCGTTCATGCCCGGAAGCTCATCCTTGTAAACCAATCATCACTAGAGAACGTTAGAGGGAGTTTTGAAACGGACCAATGAGTGCAGAGCGCTGTTGTGAACTCATCCAATCAGAGTAGAGCTCCGATGAGCGGCAGAACAGGAGCAGATCAGAGCAGCGCGGTGAGTTTAACGGACATTATGATGATTTTAACACACATATCCCATAATAAACACATCGACGGTGTTTCAGAGTCTTACTCGAGCTTGAGCTCTGAATAAACTCTACAGTGACAGTCTCGATCAGCTGCGCAGTGCTTCCGTTCATTAAGGCGAAATCTGACGGGGTTTGAGTTTAAACACATTCCAGTTCAGATTTACCTGAGTTTAGTTATTATTATTTTGGGTTTTATTTTGAGTTTTATTCCTGTGTGAAGAGAATCAGAGCAGAGAAAACGATGCCCACAATGCTGGGAGGTTGCTGGGTGGTTGCTAGGCTGTTGCTGGGTGGTTGCTAGGCTGTTGCTGGGTGGCTTCTTACTGTCTGTTTTTTTTAGCTGTTTTATTTTCCAGCAGGAATGATGCATCTGAGTGAAGTGGCAGCACACACACATGATCTCAGGAATCATTCATGTCTAACTTTAACCCTTAGTGCTGATGAGGGTCTTGAAATAGTGCAGTAATTAAAGGTGCTGTATGTAAGTTTTTGACTGTGCCAATGCTACAGACAGTTATTTTTTACTTTGAAATCTGCGTTCTGTGTCGGAATGTCTGTTGTTGTTTTGGTCTGTGCGATACCGCACGCCGCCAGTTTTCCCAATAGTATTTGGACACCACAGGTTGCCAGTTGGTGGGAAACAGCGTATAGCTGCCATGGAAGCCACCAAACAAACTGGGTCAGAGATCGCAGATTCTACCCGACCTAAAAAAGCCTCGGAATCCATCTAAACATCTCTATGAACAGAAGCACATTAAAACGTGGATAAATCAACTCATTAACTTACAGTGTGTAAGTCTCCTCGCCTTCCATTGTCAATTGCGCTCGCTCCTGTTGCATGTCCTCAAACTGGCAACCCGCGTGAGCATCGAGTCTGAGGAGGAGGGGGCGGGGCGAACTATACTTTTAATTTGGACTGCAGTACCCGTTTCAACCACTAGCTGTCATTCCTGCATACAGCACCTTTAATGCTCCGGTAATTAATGTGTTCAGATGACTGGAGCCAACGAGTTCAAGCTGACCCAGGGGCCGGACGACAGCATCTCCGCCGTCAAGTTCAGCCCGGCCTCGGCTCAGTTCCTGCTGGTGTCGTCCTGGGACTGTACGGTCCGTCTGTACGACGTCAGCGCAAACAGCATGAGGATGAAGTATCAGCATCTGGCGCCGGTGCTGGACTGCGCTTTCTATGTGAGTAGAACTCTCTGTCTGCGCGCTTTAACCCTCTGTCTGCGCGCTTTAACCCTCTGTCTGCGCGCTTTAATCCTCTGTCTGCGCGCTTTAACCCTCTGTCTGCGCGCTGTAACCCTCTGTCTGCGCGCTGTAACCCTCTGTCTGCGCGCTTTAACCCTCTGTCTGCGCGCTTTAACCCTCTGTCTGCGCGCTTTAACCCTCTGTCTGCGCGCTTTAACCCTCTGTCTGCGCGCTTTAACCCTCTGTCTGCGCGCTTTAACCCTCTGTCTGCGCGCTTTAACCCTCTGTCTGCGCGCTTTAACCCTCTGTCTGCGCGCTTTAACCCTCTGTCTGATGCTGTTTCAGGATCCGACGCACGCGTGGAGCGGTGGGCTGGACAACCAGCTGAAGACTCACGATCTCAACACGGATCAGGGTGAGTTCAAGCCTTGCGCTGAAAATCCTTATCTGGTGTAGGTTGATCATTTTTGACTGGGAACATATAAAAATTATTAAAACACACGCTCAGGAAACCCATGACACACACTCAGGAACGCATGACACACGCTTAGGAACACATGACACACACTCATAAACACATGACACACGCTCAGGAACGCATGGCACGCTCGGGAACACATGACAGACGCCCATAAACGCATGACACACGCTTAGGAACACGACACACACTCATAAAAACATGAAACACGCTTAGGAACACATGACACGCTCAGAAGCGCATGCCACACACTCATAAAAACATGCCACATGCTCAGGAACACGACACACACCCATAAACACATGACACACGCCCAAGAACACATGGCACGCTCAGGAACGCATGCCACACACTCATAAAAACGCATGACACACGCTTAGGAACGCATGACACACGCTTAGGAACGCATGACACACGCTTAGGAACTCATGACACAAACTCATAAACACATGACACGCTGAGGAACGCATGACACATGCTTAGGAACACATGACACCCACTCATGAACACGTGACATGCTCAGGAACGGGTGACACACTCTCATGAACACATGCAGAAGATCATGTCATAATGCAATGTGTGTAACGGCTCTTCCTCAGACACGATTGTTGGCACTCACGATGCTCCCATTCGCTGTGTGGAATACTGTCCGGAGGTGAACGTCATGGTGACGGGCAGCTGGGATATGTCCGTGCGGCTGTGGGACCCCAGAACGCCCTGCAACGCCGGGACCTTCACGCAGCCGGAGAAGGTAGAGAGTGGCCGCGAGGCCTCCGTGTTTCTAATGGTGAGCGGCGTCTGATGCGTGGCTGTGTTTCAGGTCTACACCTTGTCGGTGGCCGGAGACCGGCTGATCGTGGGGACGGCGGGGCGGCGCGTGCTTGTGTGGGATCTGAGGAACATGGGATACGTGCAGCAGAGACGAGAATCCAGCTTGAAGTACCAGACGCGCTGCATACGAGCGTTCCCCAACAAACAGGTGAAGCCAAGACCGACGGCTCCGGAACACTATGTGTCACTCACGGCCTTCATGTTTGTGTGTTTATATTTTATTTAACCGAGAAGTCCCTCCCCCTAACTATCCATTTTATATGGAGTCTAAATGTGACACTCCAAACAGATTGATTAAATTCTCATCAGATTTTATACTTCATTAATCCAAGGAAGTGAGACAGAAATCACTGTTTTCTTATCAACGTACGTGTAACGCGAGCGCTCTGTTAAACGGCTGTGTTTCAGGGTTACGTGTTGAGCTCCATCGAGGGCCGAGTGGCAGTGGAGTATCTGGACCCCAGTCTGGAGGTGCAGAAAAAGAAATACGCCTTCAAGTGCCACAGACTGAAGGAGAACGGCATCGAGCAGGTGTATCCGGTCAACGCCATCTCCTTCCACAGCGTCCACAACACGTTTGCCACCGGTACCGACCGATCGCACACACACACACACACACACACACACTCCTGTGCTTAAAGGATTAGTTCACTTCAAAATGAAAATGTCCTGATATTTTACTCACCCCCATCTCATCCAAGATGTTCATGTCTTTCTTTCTTCAGTTGAAAAGAAATGAAGTTTTTTGAGGAAAACATTCCAGGATTTTTCTCCACATAATGGACTTCAATGGGAACCAACGGTTGAAGGTCCAAATCAATGCAGTTTCAGAGGAAGGGCTTCAGAGGCTCTGCACGATCCCAGAGGAGGAATAGGGTCTTATCTAGACAAACCATCGGACATTTTCAACAAAAATGTAAAATAAATATACTTTTTAAGCTAAATTTCTCATCTTGCGCTGCTCTGCGGTGTGCCAAGGATTGCGTAATCACGTCGGAAAGGTCACGCTAGACGTAGGCAGAAGAGCTTCCTCTTCCGTGTTTACAAAGCGCACATGCAAAGACTTATACAAACGTCCTTTAGCAAAAAAAAGGTAAAACAACGATGTCGGACAATTTTGAAGTTGAAGAGGAGTGTTTTTTGGTAAAGGGCATTTGTATTACTCCTCGCACGTTCGCTTGGGGCGGTACTTGCGCCTACATCTACTGTGACCTTTTCGACGTGATTGCGCAATCCGTGGCGCAGCGCAAGATGAGCAATTTAGGTTAAAAAGTATATTTATTTATTTATTTTTTTTGAAAATGTCCGATGGTTTGTCTAGATAAGACCCTATTCCTCCTCTGGGATCGTGCAGAGCCTCTGAAGCCCTTCCTCTGAAACTGCATTGATTTGGACCTTCAGCCGTTGGTTGCCATTGAAGTCCATTATGTGGAGAAAAATCCTGGAAAAAATGTTTTCCTCAAAAAACTTAATGTCTTTTCAACTGAAGAAAGACATGAACATCTTGGATGAGGTGAGGGAGAGTAAATGATCAGGACATTTTCATTTTGAAGTGAACTAATCCTTTAAGAATTGCTTTCTTATTGAGAAACAGTTTCATTTTAATTTGAGGGTTTTTATTGATTTATATTGATTTATACATTTTTGTATTCAGTTTGGGGTTCATCTGACCAGTGGATGATGGGAAACCTGTTTGAAAACAATCATATTGTGCTGCAGAAGCTAAACAAGACCATATTGAAATGAATACTTTTATCAATTTCTTTATTTAATCACTGGAGCGTTTAAAATGAATTGCATCATTTCTTTTTGGAAAAAAGGTCAAAGAAATTAGAGTTCAGAGACCCTGAGAGTGTGTGTGTGTGTGTGTGTGTGTGTGCGCGCAGGCGGTTCCGACGGCTTTGTGAACATTTGGGATCCGTTCAACAAGAAGCGCCTGTGTCAGTTCCACCGGTACCCGACCAGCATCGCGTCTCTGGCGTTCAGTATGGATGGCTCTCTGCTGGCCATCGCCTCCTCGTACATGCAGGAGCAGGGAGACATCTCTCACCCCGCCGACGCCGTCTACATCCGCCAGGTCACCGACGCCGAGACCAAACCCAAGTGAGTCTGACCTTTGACCTGCTGCTCCATGTGGACCAATCACTTTAAGAGTTTATCTGTAGAAACATCCACCTGTGAATATCTTTTGGAAACGGTTGTGGTTGAAGTAGACGAGCTTTTGACATGTGGTGTGTTAGACATCAAATTCAGCTCTTTATGGACTCAAACATTCAGCAGTGTCTGTTTCTCCTGTAATGTCATCAGAAAGAGGTTTAGCAGAAGCTCCGATTGAATTTCCTGCCGTGATCGATACGAGCGTCTGACTCCCTGAAAGACACACTGAAGTCTGTGCATGTATAGATATAGATCGAGCGGTTATTTCTTTCAGAGCCGCTCTGCGTTCATCAGTGTTTGATTGACAGGTGAGCAGGTGTGGTTGTCGGCGTCTCAGAGAGACTGATGGGATGTGTGTGTGCTCTTGTGTTCACAGATCCACGTGAGTCCGGCAGAGATTCCACCGCGTCTCCCGTCTGAACACTTTCATCATGTCTGTCTGTCTGTCTGTCTCTTTATTCTGTCTTTCTGTCAACAGATGAAGTTCAATAAATGTTTATATTTTGTTTTGTATGTTCTGCCCTTCAGTGTGTGTATTTTTATGTTTTGAGAAACAGTAAAACATCCTTTTATTCGAGTGTTTGGAATCAGTGTCATGTTTACTGATGTCATGATCTTCTCCTCAGTGACACGAGTTGATGTGTGTTTTCTCGTATGTCCACAGTAACAGCAGCTCTGAGAAAACACACACACACACACACACACACACACACACACACACACACACACACACACACACACACACACACACACACACACACACACACACACACACACACTCCTCTGACCTGATGGACATCAGACTCGCTTTAGATCAGGGCTCTTCAGTCTTCAGAGCCATCGACCCGTAAACATGAGCACCTTCACAGGACCCCGTCCTCAAATTTGTCTATCTTATATTTTAATATGGGCCTGGCATGTCATGATGAATTGTGAATTTATGCTGCTTTCACATGCTATCGGAAATTTCCGACTTCTGAAGCCGTGATTATGAGCTCGTTCAAGTGCTTTGTTGTCGGAAAGAAAAGGAATCATGGAGGACACCAGGTTTATTCTTTCCTTTTTCTTGAGGAAATCCTATTAAAGCCTAAATGTATTGAACATATTTAACTTTGAATTACATGTAGCGTCTCATTCACTAACAACCATTCCCCGTCTACTGTCTAATTCCATGGAATGTTTGATATCGCTGTTTATAAAACAATATGCTTCAAATGATCATTCATATATGTAAATATGCACTTCTATAATGACAAAGACAAGGCGATGTAACTGTTGTGGAAAAACTAATATTGAACGCCAATCGTTCTCCCCTCCGCCATGTTTAAAGTTTATGGCATGTCCAACTCGGAAACTTGGGCATCAAAATGATTTCAGTAAATACTGAGAGGGCGTTCGTTCAATTTCCCACTAGGAAACTCATATTCACAATAATTCCGATGAACACAGCATTCTTTAAATTGTTACAGTTTAATGAATTCATAAAAAATAGAGGCATTAAAACCAATCAAATCCAGACAGAAACACTTTTGTTTGTTGACTGAGTAAACGGGCAGACTGTTCTTGTGTACAGCTGCTCGACACACACACACACACACACATTCCCGAAATTGTGTAGAACGTAATTATTGCATTAAAAAGCTTTGCTTCTGTCTAATGGCTTCGGCTGCTGCTTCATTATCTGTGCGTTTGTTAAATTATGTTACTAATTCCTGTAATGAACAGTAATGACTCCATCGCTCTCATTATTATGACTTGAGCTTCATATGGAATGGCGTTGATTTTAGAGGTAATTACCCTCATCTGCACTCACGGCACTAAATTGCGCCATTTCCTGTCATCTTTGCGTTTGCTAAATTGGAAAATTGACTTCCTTGTCCGGCTGCTGCAGCGCCGAGGAGAATCCCGTAATGAGTGTCTCGATCTGCTCCAGCTCCAGCTCCGGCTCACAGTGAAGCGGTTCTGCTCCAGCTCCGGCTCACAGTGAAGCGGTTCGGCTCCAGCTCCAGCTCCGGCTCACAGTGAAGCGGTTCTGCTCCAGCTCCGGCTCACAGTGAAGCGGTTCGGCTCCAGCTCCAGCTCCGGCTCACAGTGAAGCGGTTCGGCTCCAGCTCCGGCTCACAGTGAAGCGGTTCGGCTCCAGCTCCGGCTCACAGTGAAGCGGTTCTGCTCCAGCTCCGGCTCACAGTGAAGCGGTTCGGCTCCAGCTCCGGCTCACAGTGAAGCGGTTCTGCTCCAGCTCCGGCTCACAGTGAAGCGGTTCTGCTCCAGCTCCGGCTCACAGTGAAGCGGTTCTGCTCCAGCTCCGGCTCACAGTGAAGCGGTTCTGCTCCAGCTCCGGCTCACAGTGAAGCGGTTCGGCTCCAGCTCCGGCTCACAGTGAAGCGGTTCTGCTCCAGCTCCGGCTCACAGTGAAGCGGTTCGGCTCCAGCTCCGGCTCACAGTGAAGCGGTTCGGCTCCAGCTCCGGCTCACAGTGAAGCGGTTCGGCTCCAGCTCCGGCTCACAGTGAAGCGGTTCTGCTCCAGCTCCGGCTCACAGTGAAGCGGTTCGGCTCCAGCTCCGGCTCACAGTGAAGCGGTTCGGCTCCAGCTCCGGCTCACAGTGAAGCGGTTCTGCTCCAGCTCCGGCTCACAGTGAAGCGGTTCTGCTCCAGCTCCGGCTCACAGTGAAGCGGTTCGGCTCCAGCTCCGGCTCACAGTGAAGCGGTTCTGCTCCAGCTCCGGCTCACAGTGAAGCGGTTCTGCTCCAGCTCCGGCTCACAGTGAAGCGGTTCGGCTCCAGCTCCAGCTCCGGCTCACAGTGAAGCGGTTCGGCTCCAGCTCCGGCTCCGGCTCACAGTGAAGCGGTTCGGCTCCAGCTCCGGCTCACAGTGAAGCGGTTCTGCTCCAGCTCCGGCTCACAGTGAAGCGGTTCTGCTCCAGCTCCGGCTCACAGTGAAGCGGTTCTGCTCCAGCTCCGGCTCACAGTGAAGCGGTTCTGCTCCAGCTCCGGCTCACAGTGAAGCGGTTCTGCTCCAGCTCCGGCTCACAGTGAAGCGGTTCTGCTCCAGCTCCGGCTCACAGTGAAGCGGTTCTGCTCCAGCTCCGGCTCACAGTGAAGCGGTTCTGCTCCAGCTCCGGCTCACAGTGAAGCGGTTCTGCTCCAGCTCCGGCTCACAGTGAAGCGGTTCTGCTCCAGCTCCGGCTCACAGTGAAGCGGTTCTGCTCCAGCTCCGGCTCACAGTGAAGCGGTTCGGCTCCAGCTCCGGCTCACAGTGAAGCGGTTCGGCTCCAGCTCCAGCTCCGGCTCACAGTGAAGCGGTTCGGCTCCAGTCGGTAATTAATAATAAAAATTATTTTTATTAAATAATAAATTGAGTAGGATACATTTTGATTTAAATAAAAACATTTGAATAAAATAAATAACATTTGTAAAATATAAATAAACAAATAAATAATAAAAAGATTAAAGTAATTAACTAAAACAAATAAATTTGATAATAATAAATGGATTAAATAAAAACCTTTGATTAAAATAAATATAATTTGTAGAATATATAATAAATAACATTTCATTAAAACAAACAACAAATAAAAATAAAAATAAATGCCAAACAATTTGATTAAAATAACGTAAAATAAGAAGTTCTCCTGTGCGTACAAATATGAAATAATCCACGCAATTATTAGTGAATAAGACCCACTGCCTTTGCCGTCCAGAATAAAAGAGAACATCCCAATCGAGTGACGGGATTTGTGGAAACTGTGGTTCCTAACTTTTGCCTCGCATTTCAGGATGAAAAGACAAACATGTCTTCTAATATCTTCAATTGTTGCTGCAGCAGACACATTTGTAAAGGACTTTACTTGGACCCATTGTGCGAGCTGTCCCTTTAATACCGTGGGGTTTATATACATGTTGCTGCTGATTGGGCTGACATTTTTGACACACCCACCAAACAAGAGACTGACTGCTGACTGACAGCTCAAAAAAAAAAAAAAACTCACAGAAACATAGTTTTTTTAATAATTTATGCACCTGATATTTGGTCATTTTTGGATGTGCATGTGTTATACAGTTGATTTTATTGTTTCCTTGTTTATCAACTTTGGAGGAAAGTTTCATGAGATGTGTCAAACCGTATGTATTAACATTTATCATCTGAATCATTTCAATTAGTTCTTTCTATATTATGTTTCTTCTAAAAACATTGTTAATATCTTGCTGTTTTTTCATCAGCAGTGTGTTTTCGTTCACATGGATCATCTTTTGCTGATGGACACTGATCGTGTCACCGGAATCATCCAATCAGACGCCAGTGTTGAGTTTTATAAAGTGCATCAGCAATAACAGGCAGATAATGATGAATGATGATGAGCCCTTTGAGAAGTGTTTTATGGCCTGTTTGGAGCGGTTTATATCATGAGGAGGATCCGCAGGGATAGTTCAGCTGAGTGTCGCGTTCCTCCGTGGCTGCAGGCGAGTCTGAAACCAGGCCACAAATATCACTTACCGACAATCAGACTTTCAATTCCTCGATAATTTGACAAATAGATCAGATGTTACTCCTGTCCGAATCCTCTCATGTGCCGCACCTTTAAAATGCAGGAAAGTATAATCTGTGTGTGTATTATATCCCGGTGTGAAGAAGCCTTTCAGGTCAAGATCTCACAGAAGCTTTCAGGACATCAGGAACAAGCGTTTCACTTGCTTTGTATGATCAGAAAGAGTCTGCAATGATCTCATGCTTCTAAAGTAACATGTGAACCCTCGGAGCGATTCTCACGACACACGAGCACGTCATCCACACGCACGACCCACATACACGCCTCGTACACGCCTCGACCTCGAGACCTGACGGATTCAGACTCCGACTGAACACTCAGCGGGACGCTCTGCTGCTTCGCTTGAAGATGATCCCAGGGTAAAACCGGCGGATGTTTTGAAACATGAACCTGTGTTCGGCTCTCAGCTCAAAACTCAAAGTAATCCAACATCCGTCATCATGTGACCCACATTAACTGGATTCATCTGTGGGGTCAAAGTTGAAGGTGATGAAATGATTGACAGTTCACTGTATGATTTGAGCTTTTAGCAGCGCCCGGATCAATAACAACGCCACTATCAGACCTGAATGAAGACTGATGGGTTATCATTGTGGTTTATGAACCCGACGGCGCTTCAGATGTTGCTGGTGATTCTGTGATAGAGCCGACCGAAGCTGGTGATTGGTCGAGCGCTCCTGTGTCGTTTGGTCTTATTGATCCAGATACTGATGTGTTTCTGCATTTTGACATCATGTGAAACGGGTCAGCGCCTGGTGAACCTGCTGCTGTTTCTGTTCAAGCCATTTATACTCATTCCCCACAATCCTAAAAAGACCATTCATACACAGAATCCTGGACTAATTTACACACCAACTGATGATTGTCAAACCAATACATAAAACAAGAGAGA